>CAUYLG010062700.1:0-16339 GCA_963573385.1 Cacajao melanocephalus | reverse complement strand
GGGAATGAGAAGGTGGAAAAGCATGAGAGATTTTTGTAGGAGTAGCACAATCCTATGTTTTAAAAACAACAAAAACCCAACCACAACTTGTTCACCCCCTTGGGGGGTTTTTCAAAAATACGAACCCTGGGACACTGGGGGGGCAACAACCCCCCGGGGGGTTTTTGGGGGGGGGGGGCTTGGCGTGGGGTATGGGGGGGTGGGGAGGTTCAGGAGGGATAACATTGGGAGAAATGCCTGATGTAGGTGACGGGAAGATGGAGGTAGCAAACCACCGTGGCGTGTGTGTACCTAAGCAACAATCCTGCAGGATCTGCACATGTACTCCAGAACATAAAGTATAATAATAATTTTTAAAAAAAGATTGTGGAGCCTATAATGTGCATCCCAAAAGGATACAATTTGAGAAAATGTAAATTAGGAACAAGGATGGGAATGCCCTGAAGACATGTCATAAACAGCCTTGAGATATTTGTGAGGCATCAGATGCCTAATATGTGCATCCCTTAGTTGACTTAAATGGTCAGAGCAAAAATGGAGTACCTCCTATTACCAACATATATATGCTTTTCTCTAGTAGTGAATGCCTCTGGACTTCTTTTTTGATTTGTTGGATTTCTTGAATCTAAGGTGTCCTTGAGTATTCTTGAGACGAAAGGTGGTATTTCACAAGCTTTCCTCTGGCCCCTATTTTTTTATTGCACCAGATATTGGAGCTGGCTATGGTGCTAGTGGAAATCCAGAATTCTTCCATTCTGCTCTCCAATTCTGCGTCTCAGTTACCTGGAGCTAATCACAGGGCTAAAAGATGGTCATGTGCTCTAAGTAAACCAGGTAGTGCAGCCATAAGTGGCAGGTAAGTTAATCTGTATAGACAATGACAGTTGGAAACAGAATGCCATGGGATTTGTTTCAAAAGCTGTTATTCAACTGTAATCCCAGCACTTGGGGAAGCCAAGGTGGGAGGATGACTTGAAGCCAGGAGTTTGAGATAATTCTGAGAACATAGTATGACCCCCATCTCTACAAACAAAAAAAAATTAGCTGGTCATGGTGGCTTGCCTGTCGTCCCAGGTACTCAGGGAGGAAGATCATTTGAGCCAGTAGATGAAGGCTGCAGTGAGCCATGATCACTCTACTGCACTCTAGCCGGGTGACAGACCAAGACCTCGTCTGTAAATAAATAAATATGTTTTATATTTTGTCTCTTTCTGATCTTTCTTCATCACATCCCCCCCTCTCCCCAACACACACACACCATTTCCCTGTGTATCACAGAGGGAAATATATTAGAAGGCATCAGTCCAAATGCAGGGCCATCAACAGTCCTGGCAAGTTTGCAAGTTTGTATATGTATATGTATATGTATATGTATATGTATATGTATATGTATGTGTATGTGTATGTGTATGTGTATGTGTATGTGTATGTGTGTGTGTGTGTGTGTGTATACTTTTTTTTTTGAGACAGGGTCTCACTCTGTTGCCCAGGCTGGAGTGCCGTGGTGCGTTCTCGGCTCACTGCAACCTCTACCTCTGGGGTTCAAGCAATTCTCCTGCCTTAGCCTCCCTAGTAGCTGGGACTACAGGTGTGCGCCACCATGCACAGCTAATTTTTGTATTTTTTTTTTAGTAGAAATGGGGTTTCATCATGTTGGCCAGGCTAGTTTTGAACTCCTGACCTCAGATGATCCACCCACCTTGGCCTCCCAAAGTGCTGGGATTACAGGCATGAGCCACTGTGCCCAGCCAAGTTATATTTTTAAAGTGAGGTGGCACTTTACCAGAATAGCATAGGCAGAAGAAATGCATTTCTATCTTGGAAACTCATAGCAGCCATTTTCATTTTCAAGGAGCTCCTGGAGTGGTTCTTCATTTTGCCCAGGTGTTACCAAGAATCAACAGGTATCTTCCACCTTCTGAATGGAACCCAGATGCCTCCTGGGCAGTGTGGTTACACATACATGGTCAGGATGCTGAAGGATGCCTGGAGTCAGAGTTGGCAGTAGGACCCAGAAACCAAGGACAGTGTTTCAGTGGCCGTAGAGATGGTGCGGCTATGGGATTGGAGACACAACAAAGATCAGGACTGCTGTGAGTTGGGTAAAAGAGCAGGTATAACTGCTACTGCCCTGTGGGAGAGGTTCCGTAACAGGTACACTCTATCACCAGCAGGGAGCAGCATCTGCCCAGATGGCAGAATGAGTGTGTCAGGGCTAGACCTCAAACTGTCCAGAGCCCCTGAGCATGGATTAGGATAAGTCTTTAGGGTTTGTTAGGTATATGATTATATCATCAGTGAACAGTGATAGTTTGACTTTCTTTTTATTGATTTGGATGCCCTTTCTTTCTTTTTTCTTTTTCTTTTGAGGCAGCCTCATTCTGTTGCCCAGGCTGGATTGCAGTGGCATAATCTTGGCTGACTGCAACCTCCATCTCCCAGGTTCAAGCGATTCTCCTACCACAGCATCCCAAGTAGTTGGAATTACAGGCATGTGCCACCACACCCAGCTAAATTTTTTTTTCTTTTTTTTGTATTTTTACTACAGATGGGGTTTCACCATGTTGTCCAGGCTGGTCTGAAACTCCTGACCTCAAATGATCCACCTGACTTGTCCTCCTAAATTTCTGGGATCACAGGCATGAGCCACTGTGCCTGGCCTGGATGTTTTTTCTTTCTTTCTCTTCTCTGATTGCTTTGGCTAGGGCCTCAGTACTATGTTAATAGAGGTCATGAAAGTGGGCATTCTTGTCTGATTCCAGTTCTCAGAGGGAATGATTTCAAGTTTTCTCCATTGAGTATAATGTTGGCTGTGAGTTTGTCATAGATTGCTTTTGTTACCTTGAGGTATGTCCTTTCCATGCCAATATTGCTGAGGGTTTTAATCATAAAGGGATGCTGGATTTTGTCAAATGGGCTTTGTCTGCATCTATTGAGATGATCACATTATTTTTGTTTATAATTCTGTTTATGTGATGTATCACATTTATTGACTTGCGTATGTTAGACCATCACTGCATCACTGGGATAAAACTCACTTGATTGTGGTGTATTATCTTTTTGATATACTGTTTAATTCGGTTACCTAGTATTTTGTTGAGAATTTTTAAATCTATGTTCATCAGTGATATTACTGTGTAGTTTTCTTTTTTGGTTTAACTCTTTCCTAATTTTGATATTAGGGTGATATTGGCTTCATAAAATAATTTACAGAGAATTCCTTCTTTCTTTATCTTTTGGAATATTGAAAGTATTCCCCAAAAATGCCCTGGACTTTTTTTGTTGTTGACAATTTTTTAAACTAATGTTTTAATCTGGCTATTTGTTATTGGTCTGCTTAGAGTTTCTATTTCTTTTTTATTTAATTTAGGAGGGTTGTATGTTTCCAGAAATGTGTCCATCTCCTCCAGATTTTCTGGTTTGTGTGTGTAAAGGTGTTCATAGTAGCCTTGAATGATTTTTTTGTATTTCTGTGGTATTGGTTGTAATGTCTTCCATTTCATTTCTAATTGAGCTTACTTGGATCTTCTCTTTTCTTTTCTTAGCTAATCTCACTGATGGCCTATCAAGTTTGTTTATCTTTTCAAAAAAAAAAAAAAAACAGCTTTCTGTTTTATTTATCTTTTGTATTTTTTGCTTATTTCTTTCAATTTCATTGAGTCTGCTCTGATCTTTGTTATTTATTTTCCTCTGCTGGGGTTGGGTTTGGTTTGTTTTTGTTTTTCTAGTTCCTTGAGGTGTGACATGGGGTTGTCCATTTGTACTTTTCCAAATTCTTAGATGTAGGCATTTAATGCTACGAACTTCCCTCTTAGCATTACTTTTGCTGAATCCCAGAGGTTTTGATAGATTATGTCAATGTTATCATTCAGCTCAAAGAATTTTTAAATTTCCATCTTGATTTCATTGTTGACTCAAAGCTCATTCAAGAGCAGATTATTTAATTTCCATGTAATTGTATAGTTTTTGGGGCTCCTTTTGTGGTTAATTTTCGGTTTTATTCCACTGTAATCCAATAGGATACTTGATATTTTATATAATTTTAAAAAATTTATTGAGCCTTGTCTTGTGACCCATTATGTGGTCTGTCTTGGAGAGTCTTCCATGTGCTGAAGAAAATCATGTATATTCCTTAGCTGTTGGATAAAATGTTCTGTAAAAATCTGCTAAGTCTATTTGTTCTAGGGTATAGCTTAAGTTCATTGTTTCTTTTTTTGGTTTTTTGGTTTCTTTGTTTGTTTTTTGACTTTCTGTCTTGATAACCTGTCTAGTGCTGTCAGTGGAGTATTGAAGTCCCCACTATTATTGTATTGCCAACTATCTCATTTCTTATGTCTAATAGGAATTGTTTTATAAATTTGGGAGCTCCAGTGTTAGGTGAATATAAAATTAGGATTGTGATATTTTCCTGTTGGACTAATCCTTTTATCATTATTTACTGTCATTGTTTGTCTGTTTTTTTCCTGTTGTCACTTCAAAGTCTGTTTTGTCTGATATATGAATAGCTATTCCTGCTCACTTTTGGTTTCCGTTTGCATAGAATATCTTTTTCTACCACTTTACGTTAAGTTTATGAGTCCTTATGTGTTACATGAGTCTCTTGAAGACAGCAGATACTTGGTTGGTGGAATTTTATCCATTCTGCCATTCTGTATCTTTTAAGTGGAACATTTAGGCCATTTACATTCTACATAAGTATAGAGATGTGAGGGTCTGTTCTGTTCATCATGCTAGATGTTACCTTAATACTTTGGTTTATTTTGCATTCTGATATTGCTTTGTAGGCCCTGTGAGATTTGTGCTTTAAGAAGGTTCTATTTTGGTGTATATCAAGCTTTTGTTTCAACATTTAGGATTTTTTTTTTTTTAGCATTTCTTGTAGTACTGCCTTAGTAATGATGACTCTCTCAGCATTTCTTGGTCTGAAAAAGACTTTGTTTCTTCTTCTTGTATGAAGCTTAGTTTTGCTGGATACAAAATTATTGGCTGGCAAGGATTTTGTTTCAGGAGGCTAAAAGTTTGACCTCAATCTCTTCTGTAAGGTTTCTGCTGAGAAATCTGCTGTTAAACCGATAGGTTTTGCTTTATAGGTTATTTGATGCTTTTGTCTCACAGCTCTTAAGATTCTTACCTTTGTCTTGACTTTAGATAATCTGATGACTGTGTGCCTGGGTGATGATCTTTTTGCAATGAATTTCCCAGGAGTTCTTTCCATTTCTTGTATTTTATGTCTAGGTCTCTAGCAAGGCCAAGGAAATTTTCCTCAATTATTCCTGCAAATACGTTTTCAAACCTTTTAGATTTCTCTTCTTCTTCAGGAACATCAGTTATTGTTAGGTTTGGCCATTTTACATAATCCCAAATTTCTTGGACACTTTGTTCACTTTTTAATTTGTCTTTGTCCATTTGGGTTAATTCAAAAGCCTTGTCTTTGAGCTCTGAGGGTCTTTCTTCTACTTGTTCTAGTCTATTGTTGAAACTTGCACTGCGTTTTGTGTTTATTTATATGCGTCTTTCATTTCCAGAAGCTCTGATTGCTTTTTCTTTATGATATCTGTTTATCTGGAAACTTTTTTAATCCATATCTTGTTTTTTTCATTTATTTAACTTTATTTTCACTTTTCTGTGGTATCGCCTTGAGTAGTTTAATAATCAACCTTCTCAATTTTTTATCTGGCAATTCAGAGATTTATTTTTGGTTTGGATCCATTGCTGGGGAGCTGGTGTGATCTTTTGGGAGTGTTATAGAATCCTGTTTTGTCATATTACCAGAATTTCTTTTCTGGTTTCTTCTCATTTGGGTAGACTACTTCAGTCGAGAATTCTGAAACTCAAGGTAATTTGCACAGATGCTCCTGTCCTATCAGGTTATCCCTTGATGTGGTGCTCTCCTCCTTCCCCTAGAGATGATCTTTTCTGAGAACCAGACTGCAGTGAACATTATTCCTCTTCTGGGTCTAGCCACCCAGTGGGGATTCCTGGCTCCAGGCTGGTGCTGGGGAATATCTGCAGAGTCCTGTGATGTGATCCATCTTCAAGTCTCTCAGCTGTGGATATCAGCACCTGCTCTGGTAGAGCTGGCAGAGAAGTGAAGTTAGACCCTGTAAGAGTCCTTGGTTGTAGATATGTTAGTGTGCTATCTCAAATGCTGGTTATGCCAGCAGTGAAGTTGTCCTCTGGACACACCCAGGACCTCTGGTTAGCCAGGATGCTGCAGGTAGTAGAATTAGGTATTATCTTATATTTCCTAGGATCAAGGTTATCCTATCAACAATTGCTGTAATGACCTGAGTTGGTTGGCCTCCATCCAGGCAGTGATGCTTTCAAGAGAGCACCAGAGTTTCTATCCTTTGTGTTTGGATATCAGGGTGGGCAGAGAAATAGCATCAGGTGGGGGCAGGGTTAGGTGGGTTTGAGCTCAGACTCTCCTTTGGCAGGGCTTGCCATGGCCACTGTGGAGGATATGGAAGGTAGTTCTTGGGCCCAATGGGGTTATGTTCCAGAGATCTTGGCCGCCTCTGCTGTGTCATATAGTTTGCCGGGGAAGTAGGAAACAGACAGTAGGAAGAGGCCTTACCCACCTCCCATGAAGTTGGTGAGACTGGTCTCACTCCCTCAGTGCCCTGCTCAGACTTTGCCCCAGGCCATAAGCTTCCCTGCTGGGAAAGCAAGCCTGGACCTAGCCCCTCCTCATCTGCCCACTCTGTTGACAGACTCCTGTGCTCCTGCACTCAGCTCCCACTCATCTCCCAGAATCCACTCAAGAAAATTTATGCCTAGTTAAAACCACTATCAATTTTAATTGGAAGATTTCTTCACCCCATGGCCCTTCCTGAATTCTGCTGGCTGCCTTCCCCAAGGGACCCTGTGAGATATAGTCAGGGATGACCTCCCTGGACTTGAGCTGGAGACTGAGTGCCTCCAAGTCACTTCCCACTGCTACTTCTACTTTTATATTTCATATGACTCCCTAAATCCATTTCAACTCTAGGTAAGGTTAAATCCCTCTCCAATAATCTGGATTTTCAGACTATCCTGTAGGAATGTGTGTTCAGAGGCAGATTTTTCCTGCTGAAACTTTGGGAACTCACAGTTCTCCAGAATTTGCAGTGGTGTGGTGCTTCTTTTGAAGGATCTTTGAATTCTCTGTTTTCCTGGTACATTCCTGTGATGGTTATAGTGGAAGATTGTGGCATGAGTTTCCACACTGTGTTCTGTCCTTCCAAGTGGGAGCTGCACATTAGCCCTGTCTCCTATCTGCCATCTTGTCCCTGAGTGTCTTATCCATTCTTTTATTGATAGACACCTGAGCTGTTTTTAGATTGGAGCTGCTAAGGATAAAACTTCTATGTACATTCACATATAAGATTTTAATGGACTTTTTTTAGTTCTCTTAAGTAAGTATCTAGTAGTGCTATGTACTACTGGGATATAGTGCTGGGTTATAATGCTCATTACTATTCATTTTAAAAGAAACTTTCAGGCCTTTTTCCAAAGTGATTGATTTTGAGATTTTACATTCTCTCTAGCAGGTGTATGAGAGTATTGGTTGCTCCCCAACCTCATCAACATTTGATGTCATCAGTCTTTAATATTGTATTATCCATTCTAGTGGGTGTGTAGTTGTATGCATGGTCTGGTTTCATTACAAAAGTCAAACATACTTATTAAAAATAAAACAATTCAGAAGTACCAAGTATAGTAAAAGTTTCTCAGCTAAATTCTCACCACCTGTCACCAACCTCCATCCCACAGCCCATATGGGACCCTAGGGAAGTGTTGGGTCCTCATTCCTCCAAGTTTTTCTCTAAAGGGAAGTCCCGGTCCTAGCATCAGGGGGCTACCAGAGTTGTGTGGGGAATATATCTCTCTCTCCATGCCTCAGCCAGGCCTGGGTTTCCCTCCCTTACACTGGCCAATTTAACCAACTTCCATGTGAGGTAATTTCTAAGGAGAAAAACTCTAGCTCCTGGCAACTGATTATATTGTGGAAGTCACAGTTTCCAATTAGCAAAGTACCTCTGTCATAACTACTCATTTAAGCCCATAAATAAAAATAACATCACTTAGAGGCTGGGATTCATGTCTAGATTCCTGAAGCATTGACAAGCTTGCACTAAGCCTCCTAATGCTAAATGCTGTATTCCTTAATTTTATCTTCATCCCTTGCTGAATCTCAGGAGGAAGACTCTGGTCCTCAGGGTCTGAATTAAACCTTCTCCCTCATAGTGGCAATAGTTTGTCTTTTTTTCTCTTCCTTCCCCCAAGAGCCCCTTTTCTCCCTTCTGAATTTTAACTTAATCTGTTCTTCTCACACAATCTCCAGTGCATTGTCTTAGGTAAGACATTTTTGTCATTAGCCTGAACTATTCCAATAGCCACGTAGATAATCTCTCTGCCTTTGTCTCTCCCTCACATCCACCTTCCATGTTGCTATGTAAAACTCTTCTAAGAAAAGGCCAAACTGTTTTGCCCAGCATGAGAACTGTATGTTTTTCTACACCTCTGCCTTTGGGTTTTGTTGTTCTCTTAGCCTGGAAAACCCTTTCATCTCTGGTTCCACCCGTCCAAAATTTCCCCAGCTTTCACAGTGCTTTCTGCATGAATTTATCTTTAATATCCAGGTTTTTCTGCAAAAGCTGGAATCAAACTCTTCATGTGAAAAATTATCTGTACCATTCTCTTGGGAAATCATAGAATTATTTCCTACCAAGTAGTAAAGTGGTTAATGACAAGAACTCTGAGGTTGAACAGATTCAAATTTAAATCCTAATTCTACCACTTATTAGCTGTTGTACTAGGCAAATTAATTAAGAGATTGAGCTTCACTCTCCTTAATAATTAAAATGGGGAGGATAACAAAAGTAATTCCTGTCTCCATAAAGTGTTTGTGAAGATTCCATGAGAAAATGTATGTAAAATACTAGGCACAGTTTTTGGCAGACTGCAAGTGCTCAATAAATGCCCATTGTCATTATTCTCCTATTTGTCTAGAGCTCAGGTGGAAAATCTGCATACAGATATGCAGGCGATTGTTGTAGAGGGGCTGTTGAAATCAAGAGGTAGATGATATCTCTCAAAAAATTTGTTGTAAAATGCAAAATAAAGAGAGCTGAGGTTGGCACCTTGAAGTAGATCAGCTTCCAGAAAGCAGGCAGAGGTACAAGAATCTACAAAGAATAATACAAAAGAGTGGCCATGGTAGGAGAAAGAACCTGTACAGAACATTACAAGAAGCCTGAGAGTGTCGTCAGTGCAAGAAGAGTGAACTATACAGCAGGTAAAGAAAGATCAAGTAGGATCAACTCACATCCATTGACATTCACAATGTGAAAGACATTTGAGATTTCTCAGAGGTTTTTCATGGATTGAAAAAGAGTTAACTATAATGATGGAGATGTGTATAAAGAAGTGGAGACACAATAGCAAAGACTTGGAACCAACACAAATGCCCATCAGTGATAGATTGGATACACCATGGAATACTATGTCACCATAAAAAAGGATGAGTTCATGTCCTTTGCAGGGACATTGATGATGCTGGAAACCATCTTTCTCAGAAAACTAACACAGGAACAGAAAACCAACCACCACATGTTCTCACTCATAAGTGGAAGTTGAACAATGAGAACATGTGGACACAGGGAGGGAAATATCACACACCAGGGCCTTTACAGAGTTGGGGGGCTAGGGGAGGGATAGCATTAGGAGAAATACCTAATATCGGTGACAGGGCGATGGATGCAGCAAAGCACCATGGCATGTGTATGCCTATGTAACAAACCTGCATGTTCTGCACATGTACCCCAGAACTTAAAGTATAAAAAATAAGTGGAGACAGTCATCACAGACTATCTAGAAGTCTATGTAAAAGTTTGAATAAAATACAGAAGAAGAGAGGATGGAATGTGAGAAACCTAAAGTCTTAAGAGGGGTGTCTTTTTTCTTTCTTTGTTTCCCTTATTTCTTTCTTTCCTTTTTTCTAAAAGATGAGCACTAATTGAGCTTGTTCATAATCCAGGGTAGAGATTGTTCATAATCCAGGGCAAAAGTGTGGATTAGGGAAACATGATGAATAAATGATGGAATTAGTAGGGCTTGAGTAAGCAGAAAAGGGTGTGTCCACACAATGATGGAGGGATTGTCTGGCTGGTCCAGAGATGAGAGGCAAGAGTATGTATGGATACAGGAAAATGCTTCTAATATGCCTTTGACTCTGTAAAACTTAGCAGGGCAGAGTGATATGCACTTGACATGCAGTAGACCTCTAGGAAATGGCAGAGTGACAAAGAACTAAGGAAAGTTGTGGGGAGACAAGCTGCAGGGATAGGAACTTTTTTTTGTCACATGAATTCCCCAATGCACAGAGGATGAAGCCTGATACTGGGGAGGAATGAGGGACATGAGGGGGCAAAAAGCAAGAGGGTGAAGAGAGTTGTATGTGTGGTATGCATGTGTGTACATGTGTCAGAATTAGCAATGCACTGGAATGCCATTTACTGCAACCTGGAAAACAGTAATTAAATTGAGCTTGTCTATAATATGCTTCTGAAAGACTGTGTTCTCAGTTTCAGCAGCTCAGTAACTGCTGGCAGAGGAGAGTGGTCTAGGCAGTTGGGGATACAGGATCTGTCCTCCAGGAGCTCAGCTTTTACAGGAGAATGAAGGCAGACCAGCAGGGGTATCACTAAATATGTGCCTGTCAAGAGCACAAAGACTAGCTTGAACTCAAGTAGGGAGGAGTAACCCCCAGTGGCTTCTTATTGTAGTGTGATTTTGTCTATCAATTTCCCTCCTCTCCTCATTGGCTCTAAGCCAAGACAAGATCCAAGCCTTCAAACTCCAGGTATAGAGGAAGGGAATGAAATGTTATTGAGGACCTACTTGGTATCAGGTACTCTTCCAGGCACTTTTGGGATACAGTAGGATCAGACAGACCCAAATGTAAATATATTTGACTTCTTCCAACCTCAATTTTCTTGTCTCTAAATTGATAACACTGAGTATTGGTAGGAATGTTTGATTTGTTTAGTTATTTATCAAACACTCAAATAATGCTTTTTATGTTCACTTTGTAAATGTTAACTTAGTTATTCTCCATAACAATCCAATAAGGCAGATTTTACTATTTGTTAAAACACATGTGTTGAATGAAGAGACCCCCTAAACAGGCTTTGTGTGAGCAACATGGCTGTTTATTCACCTGGGTGCAGGGGGGCTGAGGCGGAAAAGGACATCAGCAAAGGGCTGTGGGATGAGAGTTGGTTTTATACGTTAGGGCAAATCTTTTGGGGAGGTGGCAGGGGTGTTACAGAGTAAGATCAGTTACAGTGGTGGGGGTAGGGGAAAGGCGTATACATTACCATAAGTTCAGTTACAATGGCGGATGGGGTAAGGCATAAGAGTAGTTAAGATGGCAGGGTGGAGTGAGGAGTATTCACATTATCATAAGAACAGTTAAGATGACAGGGTGAGTTGAGAAATTTAGTATCTGGGGGAAGCTCCACTGGGTGATCAGGGATAATGGCAAACACAGGTCAGGGGTGGGGGGTGATCAGCCAAGGCAGGCAGGACTTCAGACTTTCTGGGTCTGGGCACATGGAGGCCTGACATTCCTGTGTTTCTATATATAGAAAGAATTACAGAAGAAGGGGTGATAACAAGTTTCAAGGGGTAGGGGATGAAGTTTTTCAATGCTTCTTTGAGTGGGATTGGGGGCAGTGCAGAAACCTAAAGTGGGAAAGAATTTAGACTGCTGAGATATTTCGGGGAAAGGGGTGATATTGTGGGGTTGTTAGAAGGAGCATTTGTTGTATTGACTGATTGGTTATTGCTTGTATATGATTTTGTAGGAATTGAGAAAGTAATTGGAAAAACACAGGGTCCAAATAAGAGGACAAATATAGTATCAGAAGACTAAGGATTGGAAGAAGCCATGACTCCCAGTTAGAGAGTGTCCAGCCAGTCCAGCCAGGTCCAGAATGACCATTTGCCTGATTAGTGAGCTTTTGGGCTCTGTCTTTTAATTTATTGATGGCATTATATATGAGGCCAGTCTGCATCTACATAAAAGCAACATTCTTCATTTAAGAATAGGCAAAGACCTTTTTTAGCAGTCAGTAAATTAAGACCTCTGCAGTTCTGGAGGACAACTGCAGCTAGGGAATTTACTTGAGCTTGAAGGAGGGATAATGATTAAGTTAATTCTCCAATGCTAGCAGAGAAATCATTAGAGAAGCTACAGGAAGGTGCCGATTGAAGTGGTAAGGCCTGTGCTGTGTGTAGTAGTAATTCCTAACCCTACAAGCAAGGGGATTAATGGACTGATGCACTTGTGTTTTGTCAGGACCACAAGGGGAACAAGGAGGCTTTCTTTCCCGTTGGCAAACTGAATTTTGGGAGTAAGGAAAACTAGAGTTCAAGTGCCTGTCCAGTTGGTAAGAAGGCAGATGTAAAAAGAAGAACCACAGAGGGAAAAAAGGTCCTTGGCTTAGACAGAACTGGAAGTATAAACTGAAAAGGTGAGACAGTGTTCTGAGGGGGCTGGAGCTTTGGACCTGAATGCCAAGGGAACCAGCAATTGCTGTGGTTGTTAAAGGTTGTAGCGGGGCTTGATAGGGTAACTGTGTGGAGGGAGAGATTTTGTTTTCATGGTGTATGAGGAAGTGTGTGGTATCTATAAGCAACCACTTACTTTTATTAACAAGATTGGATATGAGCAGAGATGGAAGCCAGATTAAGAGTGAAATATTAGCTGTAATTGCCTGGAGGAAAAGTGTAAACCAGCAACTTAAACAAAGGCAGGCATGTAAAAGTAAATGAGTACAGTGAATTTGAGCACAGTTAGAAAATAATAGAAACAGAGACATTTTGAGGTGTGGTTTAAGTAGTAGGGTCAACTACATAAAGTTGGAGAAGGCGAGGGGCTGAAAGTAAGTGTGTGAGGTGTAAAGAGAAAACTTTGGAGGTTGTGAGAGTTATAGAGGGTAAGTGGGGCATAGCTTGTGATTTTGAGGGATTTTAAGAGTATTAGAGTGGCAGCTGCTGCCATACGTAGTTGTGAGGGCCAGCCCAGGACTGTGAAGTTAAGTTGTTTGAATGAAAAGGCTACAGGCTGTGGGCCTGGCTACTGTGTAAGAATTTCAACGGCACAGCCTTTTATTCCTGCTGTGTAGATACAGAAGGGTTGAGGGGAGTTGGAGAGCACTAGTGTAGGGGCTGCCTCTAAGGCCTTCTTTAGGGACTGAAAGGAAGAATGGGGGGGGAATTTTTGGCTTATGGGGTTAGCTAAGTTTCGTTTTGTAGGTTTATAAAGTGGTTTGGTTACAGGGTAAAAAATCTGGTATTCAGAGGCAAAAGTATCCTACAAAGCCTAGGAAAGAGAGAAGCTGTTGTTTGGTGGATGGGGTTGGGGTTTGGGAAATTAACTGGATATGGTTGGCAGGGAGAGTGCATGTATGCTGATGAAAGATTGTAACAGATGGGGAAGAAATTTGGGCTTTAGAAAAAATTGTTTTTAAGGTTAAGAACAGAATAGTGAGTTGTGGAAGTGGGTATGGAAGATAGGAGGGTATAGGGGTTTGGTACAACCAAGTGAATGGGAAGTATAATCTAATCGATGAGACGGAGTTCTTGGACTAGCCTGCAGAATTTGGTTTTTTGGACAGCTAGGATAGGGGAAGAAATTTGGGTTTTGGAAGAGGATACGTGATGCCCCTTTGAGTACAGATGAAGAAGCAGGAGGGTGAATTAAAAGGCCATGAGTTGCAATAGATGGGTGATAACAGGCTTTATGCCTTTTAAAGCCTGTTGTGGGATGGGGTATTGGCACTGGGCAGGGTAAGGGTGGTTAGGTTTTAAGGGGATGATGAGGGATGAGTGACTTGTAGCAACGGATGGGAAGGCAGTGTCCCACACCCTGGGGTTAAGGTAGGGTGACATAAAAGGAGCTATTGAGGGAGGTACAGGTTTAGGGAAGTACAGGTTTCGGGAGGAGGGTAGCAATGAGGCATGGCTGTAGCCCAGGAACAGTTAAGGAGGCAGACAATTTTGCTCTTGCCTAACAGGGGAACTGGACAAGTAGGGATAATTAGGAAAGAATGTGGAAAGGAGTGCTGGCCTAATTGACCTGGGGAGTTTTGAGAGGCCTGGAGGCCTTGCCATTAATTCCCACAACTGTTATGGAGGCCAAGGAGACAGGTCCTTGAAAAGAAGTCAGCATGGGGTGGGTGGCCTTTGTGTTGATTAAGAAGGGGACGGACTTACCCTCCACTGTAAGAGCTACCCAAAGTTTGGCATCCATGATGGTCCAGGGGGCTTCTGAGATGCTCGGACAGCATTAGTTTTTAGACGTCAAGCTGAGGATTGGAGCTCCAGGAGCTCTGGGAGCAGCAACGTGAGTTGGACAGTCGACTTTCTGTGGGGGCCCCTGCACATATGGGCAGGGTTTAGGAGGAATTCCAGGCTGCAGGCATTCCTTGGCCCAGTGGCCAGGTTTACGACACTTGAAGCAAGGTATGGGAGGGGTGGCTGGACGCACTGCAGTCTGGGCACTTTGAAGTTTTTGTGAGCTGGTGGTGTGGCTGGGGTTTGTTTTACAGAAGAGGCAAGCATCTGTAGTTCTGAGATGAGCCACCACTAGGCAGATTTTTCCCTATTACTGAACACCTTGTAGGTGAGGTTGCTTAATTCCTGTTTTGGGGTTTGAGGGCCAGATTCTAATTTCTGTAACTTTTTGTAATGTTAGGGGCTGATTGGGTGATAAAATGCATATTAAGCATTCTTCAGGGGTGAGAGTAGATGTAAGGATGACATTTAAGTCACTCCAGGTGAGATTATAGGACTGGTTTAAGTATTGGAGGATTTGATGAAAAGGAGCCTAACGGGTGGCCAATTTGGGAAAGGTTGGATAAAGGGAAAGGAACGTGCACCCTAACTATGCCTTTGGCTCCAGCCACCTTGTGGAGGGGGAATTGTTGGGCAGGGGCAGAGGAGGTATCTGAGGGACTAAACTGTAAGCTGGGCTGCATATGAGGTGGGGAGGTGACAGGAGGAACATAAGGAGGTGGGTTGTGGGCAGAGGAAGAGGAGTACGGCTCTGGGGGTGGGGTTAGGTCCTGGATTAGGGCTTGGTTTGGACAGGCGGGGAGGAGAAATGTCAGAAGGGTTGATAGACAATGAGGATTCTGGGTTACCAGCAGAGGAAGGAGGGGCGGATGGAAGGGAAGGGAAGGAGTAGAGATCAGGGAGGGATTTGTGTGTAAAAAAAATGCCCAGACTTAGGGAATTTCAGACCATTTGCCCATGTTGTGACAAAAGTTGTCTAAATTTTGTAAAATCGAGGGATCAAAGGTGCCATATTTTGGCCAATTGGAGCTGTTATCTAACTTGTATTGTAGCCATGCAGTGTTACAGAAGATGAGACATTTGGGTTTTAGGTTAGAAGGCAGTTGAAGAGGCTTGAGTGTTCTACCTCCTCGTTGGTGAGCAGCCAAAGAGAGTGTCCTCTACATTGACCTGCCACCAATACTGGCCATGAGCCTGGTGGGCGAGTGACTAGGGTGAATGTCTCCACGATAGTCAAACCTCTGGGGAAAACTGGATCCTTGGATCTGTGACCTATATAGGATTTTTTTCTGGTCCTGAACCACCTGGAAGAACCTGGTTTACCTGATTTTCCTTGCCTTTGAGGTGGAAAAAGGATGAAACAGAAAGGGAGAGGAAGTGGAAAGGAAAAGACCAAAGGATGGGAAAGCAAAACAGAGAGATGGCTTACCAAAATAGCCGGTGGTGTGTGTCTGTGGGCTGGTCTGATGACCCAGGTTGGTAGGTAGATCTTTTCATGGAGGGAGCACAAGAACAGGGACGGGGGTTTGGTCTCCCGTAGGAGTTCCCTTGTCCTGGATTTTGTCACCAAATGTTAAAAACAAGTGCATTGAATGAAGAGACCCCCAAACAGGCTTTGTGTGAGCAACATGACTGTTTATTCACCTGGGTGCAGGTGGGCTAAGGCCGAAAAGGGCATTAGCGAAGGGCGGTGGGATAGGAGTTGGTTTTATAGGTTGGGGCAAATCTTTTAGGGGGGACAGGGATGTTATGGAGTAAGATCAGTTACAGTGGTGGGGTAGGGGCAAGGAGTATACATTACCATAAGTTCAGTTACACTGGTGGGTGGGGTAAGGAGTAAGAGCAGTTAAGCTGGTAGGGTGGGGTGGAGGGATATTCACAGAGCAAGAACAGTTAAGATGGCAGGGTGGGGTAAGGAGTATTCAGCTTATCATAAGAACAGTTAAGATGACAGGGTGGATTGAGAAGCTTAATGTCTGGGGGAAGCTCTGCT
>CAUYLG010062699.1:35000-58127 GCA_963573385.1 Cacajao melanocephalus | reverse complement strand
TTTTGAAAAGCATGTCAAGGATTGTGCACAGAATAGGTACCCATCTGAATGTTGGGGGTTGGTTTGGAGGACTGTTCATTTATGAATGCCATCTTGTGTTACTCAGTTTTTCTGTTACTGGTAAAGTGAACGGTGTTTTTTTTTTTGTTGTTATTTTACAGTGTGGCGTGATCAGCCCCAGATTTGATGTGCAACTCAAAGATCTAGAAAAATGGCAGAATAACCTGCTTCCATCCCGCCAGTTTGGGTAAGTTGGCCTTTCCTTAATTAAAAGAAGTCAATGCTAAGAGTTGCTGTGATGCAGTTTGACTTGAGGTTTTTTTTCCTCTCTTTTTAAAGCAAAGTAGTAGTATTCTCTGTTCTGACTATTGTCTATACTCAACCAGTTTGACCTAAGAATTAGCTCAAGTGTTAATTGGTATTTCTTTTCTCTCTCTTTAAAAGGGTTTCACTTTGTTGCCCAGGCTTGGGTGCAGTGGCTGTTCACAGGTGTGGTCATAACACACTACAACCTTGGCTTCCTAGCCCCAGGCAGTCCTCCCTGCTCAGCCTCTTGAGTATTTGGGAATACAGGCGCCTGCCACAGTGCCTGGCCATTTGCCACATATCATGTGTTGGGCTTCAGGTTCTGAGAGGCACATGAGAGCTTAGACTGGCAGAAGGGGAGGGTCGTGTCCACCTCCATGTCTGGCCTTTTGGCTCACTACAGATAGTTCATACTGTGTGTTCCCTGTGATCCCGGACTCAGGGCCAGGATCACTTCTGAAGCCTCGGCCTTTCGAAAACTTACTTTGGGAATCTTTGTCCCTAAGAGCCTGTCTGAGTTCAAATCCTTGTTTTTCTGCTTTAAAGCCGTGAGATCTCGGGCAAGTCAGAGCCTTGATTTTTCATCTGTAAAAGTGGTAATAGTTCTCTCTTTATCACCTGATTTAATTTTGGTAAAGCACTTTATGAGCTGACACAGTAAATGGGTATCTGTTTGTGGTTAAGAATTTATGCCCTCCAGGCTGGGCGCAGTGGCTCACGCCTATAATCCCAGCACTCTGGGAGGCCGAGGCGTGGGGATCCCGAGGTCAAGAGATCGAGACCATCCTGACCAACATGGTGAAACCCCGTCTCTACTAAAATACAAAAATTAGCTGGGTGTGGTGGCACATGCCTGTAGTCCCAGCTACTCAGGAGGTTGAGGCAGGAGAATTGCTTGAACCCTGGAAGCAGAGGTTGCAGTGAGCTGAGATTGCGCCACTGCACTCCAGCCTGGCGCCTGGCAACAGAGCAAGACTGTCTCAAAAAAAAAAAAACAAAAAAGAGAATTTATACGCTCCAAATTATGTGTTTGGTGTCTTGTTTGAATGTATTATCACTTCATGGTTGCTGTATTATAGGCACAGTGTTCTCTTAGAAAAGTCATACCTCTTTGTAATTATGATACTGATTTTAATGCCTCACATTTGCATACTATATGCTTGTTACTTTGATCCCCATAGTAACTCATGAAGCAGCCACTCACTGTACACGTGAACATGTCTCCATATAATAGCTTATCTATTATACAGTGGGTGGTAGAAACGCAATTCAGGCTCAAGTTGATGTGAATACTTAGAAGTCTCCTTATCTGAGAGCAGAAAGTGACATTTGAAGTTAGGGTTCCCACCCTTTGTTTTCAGTCAAGTTTGTTTCATGGTGTCTGCAGATGTCAGGGCTGTGTGAGTGTGTGGCTGGGGTCTCTGGGTTGCAGGAGTCATGCTCATATGCTACACTGTAGGCACTACTGTCTGTTGCTGTGTGCCCCACAGGAAGGTGTCCTTAACTACTGATGAGTGTTGATGTTTTCCTGCACCAGAAAGCAGCTCTATGTTGAATTGCTAACTCACCAGCGTTTTCTTTTTCCACTCCATAGTTTCATTGTACTGACAACCTCAGCTGGCATCATGGACCATGAAGAAGCAAGACGAAAACACACAGGAGGGAAAATCCTGGGATTCTTTTTCTAGGGATGTAATACATATATTTACAAATAAAATGCCTCATGGACTCCGGTGCTTCTCCTTGGTCGTTTTCAGCCTTTACAGCAGTGTAGCCAGAGCTTCTGCAGCAGCGTGCAGTCGCTTTGTTTACTGCTGAATACTGTTCCCTGAAGTGGCTAATACAGCCTGTGATACACTCCATAACTCTCCTGGCTTGCCGGAGGTGGGTGTGTCTGGGCCTGGGCAGTTGAGTCCAGGTTGGGGTTCAGGTTTGGGAAATTGCTGTATGACTGCTTTATAGAGGAGTGCCCTGGGGGAAAAAGTTCTTATGAAACCAATATGCATAAGAAAACAGTCACTCCTGCTGTCTGCCAAAACCAGGTACTTGACACTAAATATTTTAGTTATATTTTATGGGTTTTTTTTTTTTTTTTTTTAAAAGACTGAGCCTCACTCTTGCTCAGGCTGGATGGAGTGCAGTGGTGTGATCTCACCTCACTACAACCTCCGCCTCCCAGGTTCAAATGATTGTCTGCCTCTCAGCTGCCCCAGTAGCTGGGATTACACCCGGCTAATTTTTATCTTTTAGTAGAGATGGGTTTTTGCCATCTTGCCCAGGCTTGTCTTGAACTCCTGGCCTCAAGTGATCCCGCCCACCTCGGCTTCCCAAAGTGCTGGGATTACAGGCAAAGACAGTCTTGCTCTGTTGCCCAGGCTGGAGTGCAGTGGCTGATCTCAGGTCACTACAACTTCCGCCTCTTGGGTTCAAGAGATTCTTGTGCCTCAGCCTCCTGAGTAGCTGGGATTACAAGTGTGTGCCACCACGTCCGGCTAATTTTTGTACTTTTAGTAGAGATGGAGTTTTACCATGTTGGCCAGGCTGGTCTTGAACTCCTGACCTCAGGTAATCTACCCACTTTGGCCTCCAAAAGTGCTGAGATTGCAGGTGTGAGCCACTGTGCCCAGACTTAGGAATTGTTCCAAGAGAATCTGGTGCCACTTAGAGGTGCCTGTAAGGTTATTCTTGTAAGGATATTGCCGAGTTTAAAATGAGGAAACTGAGGCCAGCACGAGACAAATTAAATTCCAGTTTATTTAGCTCCCAGGTGAGGTTCTGTGGCCCCGGGGGAGGGAGAGAGAGAGAGGCCAGAGAAGTCGCGCCTGGCCGTTCTGGGTGTGGGGTTTTATAGGGGGTAAGGGCAGTAGATTGGCCAGTGGGGAAACAGCATGGGCAACTGCATTGGTCATAGAAAGAGTGGACCTGGACTTGGCAAGTTGCCATTGGCAGCCCAGCAGAGGTACCCACAGGTGGGCTGGAGCAGGTAACAGATTGACCGGTGAGGAAACAAAGCATGGGCACCTGTATTGGTCAGAGAGACAGACTGGGCCCGGACTTGGCGAGCTGCCATTGGTCAGGCTCTCAGTGGGATTTTTGAATTTTGGGCTGACAGCATGATTTAGTGCTGAGTGTGGGGCTAGGGGTGCAATGCAGGAGTGGAATGCAGGAGTGGGTGTGGGGAGCTTACATGGAGAAGGCAGGCGCCAGTAGGATGTCCGGCCTCCTGATAAGTGTTATCAGGAGTGGAGGGGGTGAGTATTGTCCATCCGGCTCCTGGTGAGGCTATTGGCCTTACACACACCACAAATATCATTGTTCAACCCAAGAGCAGCTCTTTGAGGTGGGCAGTATCATCCCCATTTTACAGATGAGGAAACAGAGGCACAGAGGTGTGAAGCCAGCAAATGCATCCAGGTGTACTGAACTCAGCATTTAGAGAGCTGCGCCTGGATGAAGCGGCTGACCAGACTACTCACTCAGCGGTTCTTAGTGAGCCCCATTCCACACCAGGCACTGTACAGAGCATGGGGACGTAGCATGACCACCACAGACATGGTCTGTGCGTTTTGGACTCGTTCTAGCTTAGTCTTAAGTATCTGCTACCTAGGGTGATATGAGCAGCATCACCACCCCACCCAAACTCAGCATATTAATTACATCTCAGGAAGTTTAATTAGGTATCACAGGAAAATACCTGACTGCCTTACGACTCTGTTTGGGGCAACCCTGGGACTCAGTGAGCCAGCCTTGTCTAGTTTCAATGAGGACATGGCATGCGTGAGAGCCCTGGTGGTAGTGAGAGTGCTGTGTGTGTGTTGGGGCTAGTTAACAATTTGCTTCTTCATTTATGCAAAGTGTACATAGTCCCTCTAGGTATTTCTTGCTTTTTTGACTTAGAAACCAAAAAGACTCCAGTCAAATGTAAAGCATGTGTACAGGTAAGTTGACCCATGTTTGGTTTATCATCTAATTCAGTAAAGCCCTTCCCCATGAAGATCTTAGACGTTTTAGCAACAAGGATGAACCCAATAGACAGAGGTTTCAATTTTTATGACTCTAAAAATCAGGGACCTCCAGGAAGAAGCCATTCAGGCTGGGGGATCCCTGGGCCATCAGCAGCTTCACATTTCTTTGGTGCTCCCAGTGCATTTTCTGCATTAGCCACGATTTCTTCCTATATGGTTCCTATATGGTTCTTCCTATATGGTTGCCTATATGGTAGCTCCTGGGCAGCCCCCACTGAAATGTAGATGCTGAAAGCTTTACAATGGCTGTATATAGTGCCACCAATGGTGTGTGAACTCCTCAAAAGAACGTCCCGGCTGCAAAGATACAGTAATTCACATTTCCAATATTGCTAATAAAATTTAACAAATGGAAAACCAAAATGTCAAACAAGCAATAACACTGATGGTAATTTCTCTTAGGCTGAGTAAAGAAAATCATAGTGACTTTAATTGGTTAGAATAGTGAGAAAAGAGAGAAAAAACCACCATGAGTTACAGTGACTCAACTAAAGGGAGAGTGAGTATAATTTTATTAAAAGTAGGTGGTAATGATGCAACATGCCTAGGAGATAAGATATTTCCGATGGTGGAATAGACTTGAATTAATTATGAGGGTGATGAATGGCGTTCTACCTATGTAAATGAGCTATGCCTGAGACTTCAGATCCACGAACATGCAGCTGTGCTCTAGTGGACCATTGCATCATATTTCATGAGGTTCAAGTTGTGAGGGAAGAGGACTGATATTTATGGAGTGCAAAGCACTGTGGGATTTTGTGGGAAACCACATATATTCCACATGTCAGAAAACATCTTAATATTTCCTACCACAATCCAGAGACTGAAACTTCCCACATCTAAAGCTGTCATTAACCCATTTTCCAGATCGAAAGAAAGCTCTGGTAAATCCACCGATGCTGTTCTGTGCCCTGGAATGTCCTTTCTAGATTTTTAGTGTATTCTTCTGCCTTACCAGGATTAAGTGTTGATCATTATTTGGGTAATCCCACTGAATAATCCTCTAGTTGTTGTTTGCGGCAATCAAATTCGATGCTGCTTATGTATCTCCCGTTGGTGATTTTTCCCTTAAAGCCTTCAGCCCCACAGAAGACTGCCAACCACACAGAAGAAATTGCAACTATTTTTTTTTAAAAGGGAGGTATCATTTAGATTGCAAGAACATAATGCTAAAAGAACAAGGCAGCACTTGGAATACAGTGGTTCGGGTGTTTGCAAATGTGTAGATGCCCTGTTGGGGGTTCACAATGGCCGGGTTGGTCAGCGGCTGCAGGTTCCCTGAAGAGGGCATGCTGGGGACACAGCCTCGCAGTTGTAGGTGCTGATGATTTTGAAAAGACAGTTCTGTGCTTGGTGTTACGAACCTCAGACTCTTTTTCATTATTCTAAACTCTAGCTAGCACCAGCTCCAGGTTGGGTCACCTTTGGAATGGGTCATCATTTCTCCAGTTTTTTGTTTATGTATGTTCAAGGGGTGGCAAGTAGATGACAATTCCCGGCTGTTCTTTTCTTTTTTCCTTTTGTGTTTACAATGATGTTGCTAAAAATCCAAAGACACATAAAATGGGGAATATGTCCAGATATCTACAGTTTGATCCATGTTTCACACAGAGTTATCACATTAAGAAAGGTTAATTCTGTATTAAATATAATCAGAAGCACAACACGGGGCTTGTCAGGCTGACACGGGGTGGCGGGTACTATAATTCTGCTCAGCAGGAAGGCTTGTTATATTTTTTATATGTTGGTAGATGTCTACTTAGAATTGATCAAACCTTTGCTTCCGAAACATATATGCCAACACCTCCACTACACACCATAAACTAGACTCTCAGAAAACAATAATGATGCTTATCAGTCACTCGCCTTGAGTTTGCTTGTGAAAAACCCCCAGCCAGTGTGCTATTGGAGATCTTAAAACATAGATCTTTTTGCTGTACTGATAATTCACTCACAGCTTGAGATTGATGACTATGTGAAGTCCATAAAAGATGTTACCACTATATTTTGTTCTTATGATTTATTTTATCATGTTGTCAAGGTTTGCAGAAAACAAGAAACAAATCAATGAATGTCATGCTTAAATATTAAAGAAGGCTGTAATACACATTTTTATTCAGATGCCTTATTCAATCTTGTGGCTCAGAAAAGAGTAGTGGCAACCAAGCTTTTATTTGAATTACTTTTGGAAAAATTAATTTAGGAGGACTGTTGAATTGTGAATGGCAAAAGGCAGCTAACCTTATTTGCTTAAATAAGAATAGATGGTTGCCGGACTCCTTGGAAAAGCAGTTCTAACGACCACAGGGAAGTGAGTGGATTTTAAAGCATCAAGAACCTTGGGGCTGGAGTGTGCTTAACAAGTTCAAGCTCACAGTGTGGATAGAAGGGTATTTGGGGAGAAGCAAAGGGATAAGACTTTGCTTCAAGGATGGGGGATGGATGCTGTGTGCTTTGCTTTTGAAATGAATCATTTCCTTAATCATTATATGAAATCAGGATCACCATCTCTTCCTAGGGCAGGCACTGTCTGTGAGTGTGGCCTATTCCAGAACTGTTGGCCTTTCCCACACCTCATTAGATAGTCAGCAGAGAAGAACAACTCAATCTTGCTTTTCTTTCTGAATTTGACTGGCTTCCTGAAAAAGGGGTCTACCTGTGCCCATGTTGTCAAAGCCACATTGAAATGATCCAGAGAGCTGGAGACTGCACGTTTCCAGGACATGAAAAAATATTCTCTGAACTTCAGGGCTTTTGCTTTTCTTTTCTGAAAGAAGGTGAAAGCAAGGAAAAAAAAAATTTAAAACATCGACGTCAAAACCAAAGCGCCTGGCTCATGTCCTTTCCCAGCCTCCGTACAATGCAGCCTAATCTCTTTCTCAAAACTCAGCCTGTACAGTTCGAGGTCCTGCATGCCTTTGGCTTATTGAAAAAAAAGTAATTAGGTTCAGCGTCATTTCGTTGTTAAATATATTTTATTGTATTTTATTATATTCTTGTTTTGTGAAAATTGGTAATCAACACATGGTATATATGCTGATTCCAAATTAACATGAATATTCTATTAACCACAAGACCCCGCTCTTTGACCATTCTGAATAAACTAGAGTTTATTTGAATTTAGAAAACAGATAAATTAGAGGTGATCATTTGCATTACAATAGCACTCTTCATTCTAAGGGAGGATTCCTTATGGGATTCTTTTAAATAGAAAGCTCTCAAAGTACTTTGAAAAATATAATTTGATTTTTAAAAATTCTCTTCTCATGCAGTTTCTCAGGAACATGCCTATTGTGTGGAATGAGAGGCAGATCGATTGAATTTGGTAATGAGCAAGCTTAATTGCAAGTATTTTGGACTTAAAAAAATTCAGATGGAGTCACATGAAATGCATACCCAGACATCAAACTTGAGTTCTGTTTCACCACGATTGTCTTTCCATCGTGGTCAGCCTGAATGAAAATTCCCATGTTGTGAGTTCTCCATTTAATCTGTCCTCACGGTGCCTGAACAACTGAACAAGAGGAGATTACCTGAGGGGCAAATGAGATGCCTCCACGCTCAATGACTAGGTTATTCGTGTCTTCCCTTTAGTATACCAGGGATGGAAACAGAAGGAGAGGGCTTGGGGCTTACCGCGGCCACCCCCGGAGCCTCCAGGATTATTCAAGCAGGTTTGGTGGGAGAAGATATAGTTGCAATCCCACAAAACTGTTGTTTGTTATATTCAGCAAGCTCTGTGTGTGTGTCTGTGTGTGTGTGTACAGTCACCAGGATGACTGCTCTGGTGCTTAAGAAAGACCACAAAGTAACAGAAATGCTGAGTGATGGGGAGATTCTCAAATGGATGGCCCTGCAAGGCTGTGTGTGGCACAGGGAAGGACGTCTGGTGTCCTGGTGGAGAAAGCTGGTGGGTCAGGACCAGGAAGAGCTGGCTATATGTCTGCCACTCCTCCTCATTCTCCCCTGGACCCTGGGACCACTTCCACTGCAAGTTGTCCTCCTGGGCCTGGTTTCCAAAAAAAGAGATCTCTTGCTCAGACTACAGAAACTCAAAGATGAACTCTCTCTCCTTACTGTTGCATTTCCCAAGCCACGTGTGTAGGCCCAATGGCAAAAATGGCCATATAGTCAAAGAAGTTTAGAAACTTTGGGTAAGTAAGGTTACAAGGTGCTGAGAAGTCCTATCTGTAGGGTTTTCAAGAAGCGTCTCTTATGCCAAGTGCTAATAAAAATACTCTAGAAAAGGTTGTGTGAGTTGTTACCTCTGGGAGGTGCAGAAGGCAGTCTGATTCAACAGAGTCTGCCTGTGACAGGGCTGTTCCCTCCTCTGAACACTTCCTAGGGTATTTGTACATGTGTCCAAAGAGCTCGTCAGCCAGAGGGATGTCTTAATTGGGGGATTTGGGACATTGTAGCTATACTTTTTAGAGGAGCAGAACCTTCCTAAATCTAGACTCTGGGCCACGCTGTGTCAGCAGGTCTCAGAGTTTCCAGGAGAACCTTGAAGCCACTCTCCACCCCACTCCCACCCTCCTGTGGCCGTATTTTCTAGCTGTCTTTCGCTTCTCCACTCTCCTCCTTGTTCCCACGTTGCCCAGGGCTGAAGGCCACCATTAGGTGACCTCAGGGAGGTTGCTCCCTGGACAGGAGAAGAAGGCCTTTACATCTCTCTTAAGCTAAAATACCAAAAGAGGCCCCGATTACTCTTGAAGCTATTAGATGGAAGCTCCAAGGCCTGTCCCCGGATGGCGTGGGAGGGAGCTGCGTTGCACGGTATTGAGGAGTTCGGTGGGAAGGGGCACCAAGGGCTCTGCTCCCAAGAGGCTTCTTTCCGGGTCTGTGTCCTCAATTTCTTGATGTGGTAAGTCTTTGTTCCCCCACCCAGCTTCAGCCTGTGTCCTCACCACCCAGAGCCCAGCCAGAGAGCAACCTGCACTTCCCCCCAACCCCACCATGCTCTGTGACTGCCCCTGTATGAGTTAGAAACTGCATTTAGATTACAACTAAAAAATAGAATAGACCGCATTTCTTTAGGAACTACACTTGGCTACTTCCCGTTAGAATGTATTCACCAAAAGATTGCCCTGCATTTCAAAAAATCAAGCATTTATTCAGGTAATCCAACTTCTTTTCTAATGCTTTTTAAAATAGAAGGAACTCTGAAGGGATGTCCACTCCAATCCCCTTACTGGGGGCCCCCAGCGAGTACATGACCTTTCACCCGAGCCATGAAGATGCTGGAGTAGAGCCTAAATTGGCCCAGCTGCCAACTCCTGCTCTGCCCATCCCAGAGCTCCACGTGGCTCCTCAGGCAGCAGGCCCACTATTTTCAAGAAGCCTCATTGTTCAGTCATTTAGCCAAGTAGCCAGATTCTCTGGGTGCCTGGAGTGTGGTAGAAAGAGCCCTGTACCAGCTGGTGGAAGGGCTGCCCTTGAGACACCTGCTTGGTCCATTCTAGTGACTTTCTTGGGTAAGTCACACGTCAGGGCAAGGACAGAAAGACCTACCACACTCCACACTGCTCAGGTTTGGGGGATGAGGAAATCAAGCCTGCAGAAACACCATATAAACCATCAAGCATCATACAAATGTAAGATTTTATGTGTGTTTTGTTCAAGGTAAACTAAGATGCAAGGAGAACCCTTAGGCAGGTGATAATGTTGGTCCATGCCCTGGCACCATAATCCATGAAAGAGTTCATAGATCTGCTGAATGCCAAAATTAGGCTCATCCAGGAAAGGAGCAAGAAGAATGAGCTTCCTTCTGTTTCATATCTACTGGCCCCTGGGGGTGATCCTGCAGCTGGACCTGGCCAGGCACCTGTGACTCACGCTGCCTCCAGGGCTTCATTCAGAGGGCCTCTGCCTAGGGGGCATTGCTGTGCTCGGTCCCTTGTCCCTCCTCACTCCATGTCTGTGCAGGGGTGTGAACGCACCCAGCGCTGGGAACTGTGATTTGGTGATGGCGGCCTTCTGTGACTCTAGGAATCACCTGGAATTCACTCTATATGAAAACAATGGTCCCCAGAGGCATGCCCACAGTGATGGAGTTGTGCAACCAGTGAGCAAGGGTCCGAATTCCTCTGCAGACTGGGCCCACGCGGAGGCTCTGTTAGAAGCACACACAGGCCACAGTGGTGCACAGAACAATCTTGGTCCAGGTTTCCCTTCTTTTAATTACCTGCTTGATGGCAGGTGTGGAAGATCACCTGCAAATGATTGTGAGTGGCCTCTCAATAAACCAGAGGTCCGTAAGAAGATGGAGTGCCAGGCCGTACTTGGGTGAAGCGGGCGGGTGGTCATAGACGTGTAGGCCCTGACGTGAGGCCCTCTCCACTGGGACATGTCCCTGTACCCAAGCCCCCAGAGGCTGTAGCGGGGAGGCTCTGGGCCCCCTGTGAATTTCTGGGAGTGGGGGCACACCCCCTGTCATTGCAGAAATAACACCAGAGCTGTCCCTCCCAGCACTGAACCGCAGCTCTGGCCTTTGGAAAGATTCCAGCCTCAAGAACTCTCATCATGTCAATTCCTGATGGCTTCTCAGTAGCTTTTGGAAGATCTTTATTTCCTTTTGCTGAGTCTACCACTCTTAAGATGGGGACATTTCTTAAAGGGGGCAGCAGAAGGCCACCTGGAAACCCAGTCCTTATTTGGAATGGTGCTGCTTCAAGTCCCGTTACGCTGTCCTCCAATCTCCTTTCCAAAGGGACTTTGAGGCCTGCCTCAGGGTGTACCTGGAAGAAAAAACAACACTGGAAGATTAGACTTGATGCAATGCTGCATGAAGGAAGCAGAGAGCAGGCAGCAGGGGCGTGGGGAGCCTGGCCACAGCACCCGCAGGAGGCACAGCGCTGCCCACTGCGATTTCCAGCCAGTAACCGCACGGCTTGTCCTCCCTGAGTGCTCCCAGCCGGTCTGCGTATAGCTGTGAGCCATGGCACACACAAGTGTCCTGAGAAGCAGCACACACAGTGTCCCCCGACTTCTTGCCATCTGGCCTCTGCTTGGCCGGGTCTCTCGTGCTGTGGTTGCCGTGGGTCTGGGTGGCAGTCAGCCCTGGGTTTCTCTTTGTAAGCAAGAGAGATGATTTGTGATTCTTAGAGGCTGGGAGCAGGGGCACAGGTCCCACTGGCAACTCCGGACTTCATGGAGGAGGCACAGAAGAAAGCGTGCCATGGTGAGGTACCCGGGCTCTCTCACGTAGTGCACATGGTCACATTTCCAGGCTTCTTGGTCATTCCAGGGTTTTTCCCTGAGGAGTTTGAGACCAAATGAATTTAAGGCTTGCAGTTCTGTATAGCAGGCATTTAGGCCAAGGAGGAGATACTGTCTTCTGAAACCATCAAAGCGACACTTTGTTGCTGTCACCCTGATCCTGGCCAGTTTCTTTAGAAGAAAGCTCCCCTCCCTTTCTACCCACTCCCCACCACTTCTGCATGATTATTTAAAACTGACCACTGAGAGTCTCAAAATACCTCCCCCTCCCCTGCAGCCACAGGGCAGCAGCCAGGGGGCTGCTTTGTGCCAGGCCCTCTGCCCAGGCTGCCAGCCCCAGGGCCTGGAGCTCAGGCTGGGCATCTGCCTGCAGCACCTCTTCTTTCCCAGCTGCACTGCCTGAACCCAGACCTCCAGGTTGGGTCACCAGATTCCTGCAGGTACTTCCAGGACCCTGCATCCCATTCCATGATGTTTCTCTAGAAGACTCAGATCATATCCTGAAGCCTCACAGGAAGGTAAACACAGGCACAGTGCACATGTGAGAGCACACAGCCACACATGCATGCACATGTGTGCACACACAGCTATGTGGACTGTACAAGTGCACGCATGCCACAGACATACACATACAGGTGCACACAGCCACATGCATGCACAGCCACATGTGCACTGCACGTGTGTACATGCAGTGCACATATCCATGCACACAGCTACTCGTGCATGCATTGGCATATACCTCACGTACATGTGCACAACGTGCGTGAGTAGGCATAGCATGCAAGCGTGGACAAGTCACACATACAGGGAACTGTGTATACAGGTCAGTAACTGTATGGAACTAGATGTGTGTGCCACATGTGTGCACACAAGCAGACACACATTCATATGTAAACAACACACATGTGCACACACCACGCATGAGCAGCATGCCCGGTGTCCACACTCCTGTTTCTGCCTAGCGATCACTTGGCTCTCTGTGCTGCAGTTCCTGAGTGGGAAGTGCTGAGCAACACAGTATGCGTAAGCATTCCTTCTAGAAATGTACCGGATAATTGCCTCTGTTACTAAAAAAGAATTCTGAATGCCAGCTGCTGAAAGGAACAAACAGGAATGTGCCCCTAAGTTGCAGTTTCAGTCCATGTCGTGATGTTAACGTCTGTGCAAATTATTTTCAGGCTTTTCCTGGATGAAACTGGCATGGAATGTATGGGCCTTTCTCTGAGAATCTGACCTCGTATTGTCCTCTCCACTCCTCTGCTTGGCGTTATAGCAAAATGGACTCTGCATCCCTCCCAGCTGTTTCACAGGCAGATGTAACAGTCGATACAAGAAGATTTAAAAAAATAGTCCGATGTCTACATTACAGAGAAGAGGGGGTCGAGCGAGGAGAGGCAGCACCACAGTGTCAGGGCGATCACGTTACTGTGTCGTCATCAGTTCTGCGTATCGGTCAGTAACTGTCTCTGCTTCCCCTCCTGAGCCTTCATCCACATCCAATTAGCACTGCCCTGCCGTGACGCAGCCTGCCTCTCTTAATGAGAGCCCTGCTCCAGCAGAGCACGTGCAGTGAGAGCCTGCAGAAACAGGTGCCTTCCACGGAGCTGGCGTGGGGCAGGCGGCGCAGGCCCTTCCATCCAGCTCCAGACAGGCGGGCTGCATCCTCTCAGAACCAGGACTTGGCTGGCAAGGGATCAATTAGGCCATTCTGCTGTCCATGGGCTTCCGCATGGATGGGAGGAAAAGAGGGACGCCAGGTCTTGCCTTCCGGAGTGAATCCCTCTCCAGCCGGGTGTTCGCTGCTCGACGCCTGAGGACTTCTTAGTGGATTGCCAGTTTGAGATGCTTCCCTGGAGGTTCAGGAGGGCTGGGTGGTGCATGTGTCTCTTCATGTATGCATACAGACACGTACACCAAATATACTAAAAAGTCTGCTCCTCTGTCCGTTTTAGGAAGGAATGTCCCAGTTTTTAGTAAAATGCGAGGGTCTCAAAGGCAGGTGCTGTCTTGCCCCACGCTTCCATACCCGAGGCCCGTGGCTCCTGGCTGCTGTTTGCCCACTCATTCCCTGATCCAGTGGTCTTTGCAGGAGCGCCCACTCCATGCTGGAGAACCTAGTCGTACTGGGGGTGTACAGAGAACCTGGCAGTACTTGGGATACGCAGTGGTGAGCCAAACACCACCCGTGACTTCGCAGGGATTACAGAGCAGGGCAGGTCACCAGGGAGCAATGGCCTTACGGCTGTTTCCTTTCAAACGGTGATACCGGGGGGCGTGGTCTGCAGAAGTGCACAGCATGGGGACCTGGCCTGTTTCAGGACAGCTGGGGTTTTCCTTCAGGCAGTGAGATTTCAGGGATGCTCTTGGGAGAGCAGGGCATTCTGCTGTGAAGTGGATTTGGGGAGAAGGACTGGGAAAACGTCCCAGGCAGAGTCTTCATCTGCCAAGGCAGAGGGTCCCTGTGTCACTGTGTGATGGCGGCCTGTTTCCCTGAAATGCTTCACAGAGCTTTGTCACCAGTGACTGCAGGGGAAGGGGAAGCTGAGGTCACTTGAGCTTGTGGCTGCCTCGATGTCCTCTCCTTCTCTAACTGATGGAACTAGATGCTTTTCATCTCCTCCCTGGCAGAGGCCTGGGGTTCTGCTCCTGCCAGATGGCATGGGGGAGGGGCATGGGGCTGTTTTTTAAAAAATGACTTAATTGTTGTGGCTTCCACATTGAGCACTGTTGCCCTTTTCCTCATAAGGCAGAGACACTATGGAACTACGGTTAGACTGGAAGTGCCTCCCTTTTCTATAGAAAGAGGACCGCCCTTGGTCCTGTGCACGGGTGGAGTCCTCTCCCGGGAGTCCTTTGCTGTACTGTCCCTCCTTCCCTCCTAGCCTGTCTCTCCTGGCTCCCCTTCCCCCGAGTGTGGTACCCGAGTGAACCTCTCAGGATACAACTCCAAGCAAGCCACTCCTAGGATAAAACCATCTATGGCTCCCTAGGGCCTATAGCATAAAACCTGCACTCAGCCTCAAACAGAAAACCTTTCACATGTGGCTCCACACCCCTTTTTTCGACTCCTCTCCAGCAGCTCCTCAGCCTTACCATACTTGGTTTCCACCCAGGGTGGCCCTAAAACATGTGTCCATGTCCCAGCCCTAGAACCTGGGAAGTCACCTCATTTGGAAGAAGGATTTTGTAAATCTGATGAAGTTAAGGATCTTTAGATGAGATCATCTTGGATTATCTGGCTGGACTCTAAATCCAAGAGTAAATGTCCTTCTAAGAGACATACACACAGAAGAGAAGGTGGGGGAAAGTTGTAGGCAGAGACTAGAGGGATGCAGATGCGAGTGCAGGACTGCCTGCAGCCCTGGGAGCTGGAGAGGCAAAGACATGCACCCCGAGAGGCTTTGGAGGGAGTGGGGCCCCGGGTTTTGGATGTCTGGCCTCTAAATCTGTGAGATGGCATTTCGGTTGTTCTAAGCCACCAGCCTTGTCCTCTTTCATGATGGCAGCCACGGGACACTAACACCCCCACCAGCCTCCGCATTTCTGCACCTCTGCACCCTCCCGTGCCTCCCCTCCTCTGTGTCACTGCGTGACCTGTTGCCCTGGCTGAGGACTCTCATGCAACCTTCTACAGCCACTGAAGTCCTTTTCACTTCTCAACATGGCAGGATTACGATGTTACTCCACGTTGCACCAAGGTACTGGTTGGGTGACTTGTTTTTCCTTAGAGAGAAAGGCCTATCTCTGCTGCATCTCTTCTCTCCCTGTATATGAGGAAATGTCCAGGAAGTGATAGGAACACCACAAGTATTTGCTGAATAATAAACAAACGCGCCACTGTGAGTTCCAGTGTAGCAGAACGGGGAAAGGCAAGGGGGATACAATTGATAGTGGATCATATTCATGCACTGTTGTCCTTCTGAGAAGTTCTGAATTCCAGGCTACCATTTAATTCAACACACAGTGCGTGGCTTTAACCACACTCCAGCTGCTGACCTGGTCACAAAGGACTCAGAGATGGAAATAAGAGATTTCTCTCCCTCAAGAAACTCAGTGTCCGGGGCCAGAGATTGGCCGATTCGCAAATGTAACTATCATTAGCACCAATCACTGAGTGTATTCATGTGCTGGGTACTATGTGAAGTGCTTTGTGTAGTTGAATTAGGGTTGCCAGGTTTAGAAAATGAAAATACAGGACGCACAGTTGCATTTGAATGTTCACTACATAACAAAAGATGTGGGCATAAGTATGCCCTATGCAGTGTTTGGGATATACTTATACGGAAAGTCTATCCATTGTGTGTCTGAAAGTGTATTTTGAACTGGGCACCCTGTATTTTTTGTGGCAGCCCTGATTTAGCCATCACAGCAGTTCTACAAAGTAGGTCGTAATAGGATCTCCAGGTTACAGATAAGAAAACAGAGGATGAAGAGGTCTGTGTCATTTCACTTTGGCATCAAATGAATAAGCATTTTGTCCAGGAGGTGGTTATAATGGACTTACATAAGCATGATCCTGATGTCCAAACAGCAGTTGGGAATTTCTCAGCATGCACAGGATAGAATGTGCTTGCCAGAAGCTGTGGGAGCCTGCTTTTTGGTAGAACTGGGGAGGATTGTCTGTGGGGGAGCTGGGAGTGAGGAGGAAGAACTTGGCAGGTAGAGGTATACATCTGAGGGACGGGCCTACCAGTTGTAGATAAAGTGTGGAATCTGTGAGCTAAAGGGAGCCGAGAAAGTATCACATCCAGAGTTCTCCTAAGTGTGCTCTGCAGAGTGATCCTTAGAAAAGTCCACTGAAAGTGGATCTCGTGATCTCATGGTGTTGTGGCTAATCTTGGTGACCCTGATCACAACAGCATGTGAACGCTCAACCAGCCTTGTAGAAAAAAGCGCTTGAGCTGCGTTTATGCAGTGTGTTGAGAATGTTCTTCAGCACCAAAGCCTTTGATATTCCTTACATCATCTTATGGGAGGCCAGCAGCTTATAGAACACATTTGGACAATTCCATACCCAAACCAGAGCAAGTGAGAAGTGGCCACCTCACATGGACAAAGGCCCTCCGTTTCAGACCCATGCATCCAGTATTATTGCACAAATCACACATGCTCTCACCCACAAGCCCATTCACCTTGCTAAATTAATCATCATCACATGCTTAGAGCCTAGGTCAGTGCCTGAGCCTAGGTCAGTGCCTGAGGGAAGTATGTTTTCGTATTTTTATTTCCAACTTTTAAGTTTAGGGGTACATGTATAGGATGTGCAGGTTTGCTACATAGATAAACCTGTGCCATGGTGACTAGCTGCATGATCATCCCATCACCCAGGTATTCAGCCTGGCATCCATCAGCTACTCTTCCTGCTACTCTCCCTCCTCCCTCTGCCCTCCTACAGGCCCCATTGTGTGTTGTTCTCCACCTTGTGTCCATGTGCTCTCATCATTTGGCTCCCACTTAGAAGTGAGAACATGTGGTATTTGGTTTTCTGTTGCTATGTTAGTTTGCTGAGGATAATGGCCTCCAGCTCCATCCATGTCCCTGCAAAGGACATGAATCCTTTCTATGGCTGCATAGTATTCCATGGTGTATATATACCACATTTTCTTTATCCAGTTTGTCGTTGATGGACATTGGGGTTGATTCCATGTCTTTGGAAAGTGTTTCAGGAGTGTCTGAATGAAAGGATGGAGGGCCCACCTGTTTATGACTCATATTTCTGGAGCCACCAGGAGCCTGTGAGTGCTGGGGCAGCCCGTTTCTTTCTCTACCACCATTCAGTTAGAAAGAGTACATGAAACACCTTTCTGACAGTCCGCCTTCCTCATAAGCTTCCTCCACTCCCTTCTCCAGTCTTAGTCCAACTCCTGGAGCTGCCACCTCTCCCCAAGTGACAGTGACAGCTCTCTGGGTGTTGGGGGACAGCTGCCTCTCCTACAGGACTGGTATTAGGGACAGCGACCTCTCTTCACAGGGATCTCTGCACTGAGGCTGTCATGCCCAAGCAAAGAAGGAACTGCCAGGACCCATCGCAGATCCATCTCCTGACAGCCAGGAAGGTGGAACTCAGGTGTGACCCATCAGTGCAGCTTACTTCGAACTTGAAAGGCTTTGGAAAGGACTGACTGGGGAGAGAGGATGAAATCAGGTAGGGAACCAGGTGAGGGGATTGAGAACAATCGACCCTGAAAACAGGGTTAATTCCTGAGGCTGAGAATCATGGCTGCTGCGTAGTCTCCTAAATAAGCAGGCAGCAGGCTGGACTCTGGGTTCTGATGAGGACACCGGCCAGGGAGGAGTTCCACAAGGTCTGCTCACCAACTGGCTCAGACGGAGGGAGCCACCATTCCATGGGAGAACCTGGCCATTTTACAGACAGGGTGATGGAAGCTTTACCCAGCTGGGAAGCCAGGCAGCACCAGCTTCCTGCTCCTCATCACGCAACAGGCCAAGACCCATTCAGGTCTGCACATGGAGATGACTGGGTCAAAGGCCAGAGCGATGCCCCCATGAAAAGAATTCTCACATTCCTGGACTCTTTTCCATTTGAAGCACCCTGTTTAAGGTCTAGTGCTTCTTCCTGAACAATTTCTACAAGAGCAATGGCTTGATCCCTTCCTGTGGCCAGTCCCTACCTGCTGGAACCGCTCCAGGAGGTCTGATCAGTGTCAGCCTCCTCCCCGGTGATAGCAGCCAGTGGAGGGGCCTGAAACCCACCCGGGCAGGCAGTGAGATGGCCCCAGTCAGGGGAGGTCCCTGCCCCACTCGGCCTGCATCCTGGCCCTGTCTTCATGGCCAGCTGGCCTTGGTGGGACCCCATGGTGCTGGTCCCCAGCCCCGCCCTACCCTACAGGAGCCCTGGTGAGGACTGACTCTCTGGGCTCAGGTCATACCTGATGCTCTTTCTCAAAGAACCAATGCTTTCAGTGTTCGAGCTAGATTTGCACCAATAATCCACATATTTTATGCACATAGAGATTTAGCACCACGGGTTGAAAGAGGACTCCAACCTGAAGGTTGGAATGACCACAGAAACCTTTTGCAAATGTGACCTGGAGAAGTCGAGTGAACAGCACAGGCCATGACAGCCCCAGCCAGAACGGCTCAGTTCTCACGTGCAGTTTACAGAGCAAAGTGGCTGCAGCACAGGCCAGGAGAGACACCTCTGGGTTCACATCCCAGCCCTCAGTTCACCAGGTGTTCAGATTCGGCAACTCACAGAAGCCTTCTAGCGTGGAGTATGCTCTTCTGTGAAGTGGGACGATGCGGGGACGATTCTGGTGCTGCTTTCCTGGGGTTGCTTTGAGGGCCACACGAGATGATTCAGATCAGAGGCTCGGGGTAGGGAACGAAGCAAGGCAAATGCTCAGTCATTGGCTCTTTTTGACACTTTCTGGCATCAGGTCTATGTCCTAAGAGAAAAGGTTGGTGGATAATGGGGATTATTATTTCTGGTCTACCTTGTAGCCTTTTTTTAACCGGACACCCTTCGTCTTTGGCAGCACAGAACAGTGTTGGATCACTGCCTCCCCTGCCCCGCCCCATGCTCATTCATAACTCACAGCTGGACACCCGTCTGCCCCGACAGCACGGTGGGAAGAGCAAGGACTCAGGCCAGATGGTAGGTTTCATTGCAGCCCTTCACCAGCTGTGTGACCGCGGGCAACTCACACACTCTCTGTGCCTCGATTCTCATTTTAAAATGAGGATTAGAATAATAACTTCCTCACAGATTGTTATGAGGGTGGATAAAGTCATGCAAATAATGACCTCAGAATGTCCTTGGTACATACTAAGCACTCTGACAGTGTTTTATAAAATCAGACACCATCCGTGTTTGCTGGGAACTGGGGGGAGGGAGACAGAGCACAGGGGAATTTTTAGGACCGTAAAACTATCCTGCATGTGTTACTGTGGTGGTGGATTCATGACATTATGATTTGTCAAAACCCACAGAATACACAGCCTCTGCAGAGAACGAACCCTAATGTGAACTGCGGACTTAGTTAATAGTAATGCCTCAGCATTGGCTCATCAATTGTAACAAGTATGCCAGCCAATGCAAGGTGCTCTTCATCGGGGAACCTCTGGGAGTACATGGAAAGCAAGTGTGAGAGGGCATATGGGAGCCCTCTGTTCCCTCTGCTTCATTGTTCTGTAACCCTAAAACTGCTCCCAAACAAAGCCTATTAGTTAAAAATGATTAGTTACCCACGTCACCCTGTTCCACGATTTGACCTAGCCTTTCCGCATGTGGTCCATGTGGTGGCCACTCTCTTCATTTCCTTGTGACTCACTCTCCATCCTCTTCTTCCTTTGGTTCCAAAGCCATGCCCACCATAGCTATCTGCTCTTTTGAATCCCTGTACCCACTGGCCTTTGATGGATACTAGAGCAGAGCTTCTAGGCTGCGCTAGAAAAATCAGAGAGGCTCCCGGACTCTCTTCTACCCCCTCCCTCTTCCGTGTCCACAAGCAGCAGCCAGCCTGCCCCGGCGCCACCTCTCCTGTGATGGGAGGACATCCTGAGTGCCTGCTCCCATGCCCTATGGCTGCCAGCTCCGGCCTCTGGTGCCGAGGGGTCTGAGTCCTTGCTCGGATCAGCTCCATGAGTCATCAGGCATTTTGCACTGTATGCCGACTCAGGAAAGCCTACCTCACTGAGAAGCAGAGTGTGGAGTGAGGCAAACAGGGCTCACTAAGGTGCTGACTTGTGCAGTGACTTCCACTTAGACAGGTATTCATATCACGCTGCACTTGTTTTTTCTTACTTATGTGATTTCTCGCCAGCAAAACTGCACAGCCTGTCAGCTGTCAATGATGACTTTCTCTAGGCTATTTTGTTTTACATGTTTCTAAGCTTTGCACGGCATGTACATATTACAGTTTCTGAAAACTCAAGAAAGTGCATGTGCTCCAAATCGGGAAGAATTAGGGACAGGAGGAATTCCTATGCCTTCAGTGTTAGAGTGAGTTTTGAGGTCATTGTTGTGTTTTATCCCTAAACTTTTATCTATAGCACGTGTGTGTGCGTGTGGGTGTGTGTGTGTGTCCCTGGTCTGCATTCTTTGCAAAAGTTAGAACTTTCTCTGTCAGTCACCTCAAAAGACGCTTCCCAGAAGACACTAGAGCTGATCTAGTGGCCCAAGCTTGACGCTGACCCAAGAAACTAAAATGAGCTCCTGCGAGAAAGGAGATGGTGGTGCTCACCACCCGCCTGGCTCATCTCCTTAAAGACTCTCAGGATTTTTCTTGATGCGATTTAACGGACTGCATGTGTTCTGGTTAAATAAATACCAAATAGAGAATTGCATGATTTTGCCATAAATAAGGGGGAAAAACTCTTTAGAATCTTCTCACTCTGAGGGCTTCAAGGGCCGCCCATCCCTACAAGCTCAAGTTAAATACTCAGACATCTTGTGAGCATTGGATCCCAAATGCAAGAATTCCACAGCACTGATAATGCCAACATGACAAGTTGTCACTTTGCTGTGTGCTCCTTCACATGACTCAACTTTAATAGCTGGGTTATTCTGGTGACTCTGGAATAATCAGGGCAACTGAACAGGCATGAATGGCAGTCACTGTAATTACTCCAGAAAGAGGACCAAAGCAAACACAAATTCTCTCTAATTTTATATATTCCCAATAGGTGCACATGCTACATTATTATCACCATAGAAGCTACTTAGCCAAAAATCAGCCCTGCATCACGTGCTTGTGGTCGGCACCCACGCAACTCCCAGGAAGCCCCTCCAACTCCAAAGTAAGTCAGAGAGAGCTGCATGTGGACTGCGGGGCTGGGGGGCAACAGATCCCCCAAGCCAGGTGTACTCTTCTTCATCTATTTTTCATTGATTTCGATGGACTGAAACTTCGCATCCAACTGTCACTTTTGGACATTAGCAGATGTAAACGTCCGGTAGTGACCAGGCAGGGCTGGGAGGGAAAGTCATGTGCAGCTATCGTGAGAGCCATGGGCATCTGAGATTTTTATTATTATTATTATTATTTTGCTGTTACCATCACTGTTAAAGAATCCCCAGGAAATGACTCAGATTACCACTTTTGAAAATATGGCATTTTGCAGTGGGCTAATGGTGGTGCTAGCTCTAGCTTCCCAAGCAATGCAAAATCCAGATTATCCAGGTAAGGAAGCTTTCTGGGCTCAGTATGTCTTTCCTTTTTCTATTTCTCGATAGTATTGTTGATGCTTTGGCATTTAGCAGCCCTGAGGTGCCGAATATGTGTACTTCACCATGTGAATATCTCCATGACAAGAAGCATCTCAGGACATCAGACACCAAAAATATATGAGTATCGGGGAGGAGGGCTGCTGACTCATGCCAAGGTTCATTTCTGTCTGCTTTCTTTGATCATCACCCCATTTTTGACCCTCACGGTTTTCTCAGTTTTCCCATCTTAGAGCCAAGGAAGAAAAAGTTGAAATCACAACTTTTAATCCCAAGGAACAAGAACCAGAAGATGAGGGCTTTCCGAGGAGGGAATTAGCAAAGTATCATTTTCCTTTGGGTCTACAATTGACAAAAGTAAACAAGGCCTTGCTGGTGAAACCTGAAATCCCATCAAAGAGAATTCCCGACCGGCAGAGAGCGGTCATCAAAAATGCGGAAACTCGGACAATGAGTAGGGCGCAGAGTCAGAAATTTATAGACTTTGGCCTCTGCTGCTACATATCCTGGAAGGGAAAAAAAAAGTGTTAAGAAAATAAATGCTGCTTGTGGCTGTGTGGATTCCGACACTGGCCGCCTGATAAATCGACCCTTGGCTTGACCCCCGCAATATGTTTCCACAGGTAATTCCATAACTCTCTGGCCAACTTTTAAAGGCTTCCTGTTTGACAGCCCAGAGAAAGGAAGTACCCCAGCACCGGGGAGCCAGGCGCTGTGCACCCCGGACCATCAGCATGCTTGAACCCGTATAATTTATACCCGGTTTCATCACCTCGTCGCACACACATGATGGAATTTATTTCTGCGGATAACTGGGATTTTAGCCGTGTGGTGGCTGAAGTCGCCGTGATGAGATGTTCTGTTTCTGTTGTTGTTGGAATGTGCTGGGGTGGACTGTGAAACTGATGAATGACCGCCGTGGCAGATTCATAATCCAGGGTTTGGTGCAGTTGTGGAGGGAACTAATAGCTAGCAGGGACCGCGGAGGTCCCCGAGCTAATACCTGTCTCCTCCATCACAAATTGATGGCATTAAACAAAAAAGTTGACTCTTTTCACATCCTGCCAATCTAATTTTGGTGCCCCTGCAGCCATCCCAGTATCTCGTGGCACAGAGGGCACTAAATGTCGCCTGTGGGATGGGGAGAGGAGCATCTGTCATCCGGCCCGCTGCTGTCTGGCAGTGGGGGCGGCGTGGCGAGGCACCCCTGCCCGCCGGCTGGTTGCTGCAGGATGGCTGTGCCTCACGCTGGTTCTCTTCCAGCCTGCCTCTCTGGCTTGCCTTCCTCTCTTTGCTAAGCATATGGTTTCACTTTTCTCCTTCTTCACAGGGAACCGGGACAGTTGAGGCATAAACTGCTTTTACTTGTTCCTCCCTGAAAGGTTGGAT
>CAUYLG010062699.1:25000-30000 GCA_963573385.1 Cacajao melanocephalus | reverse complement strand
GTCAAGAAGATGCGAGCAACATTTGAAACAGTGGGCCTAAGGCAGTTTGCTTTGCTCAGGCCTCTGTAAGCAGTGTGGCGGGCTAGCTAGTGTATACATTGTTGGCGGGAGGAGGAAAGAGACCAGAGAGAGGCAAGCCTTAAGAGTCAAGCAGAGATACGCTGAGCAGGCCCTTCTATATCAGGTTAAGGATCTTGGAAGTTTTCCTGGAGAGCAGCAATAGGGAGCCATGGCAGGCTGTCAGCAGGAGAGTGCTGTGCTCAGATTTCCATTTTCGAGAGATTCCCCCTGGCAGCAGTTTGGAGGCTCTGCTGCAGTTGTCCTTGCTTTATGTCTCGTTGGGTCACCCTCCTGGGATCCCAAGTGGTGGAACCCATGCTGCATCCTGTCAGCAATGTGAGTGGGCAGCTGTGACAACATCTGCACCAAGCATGCGGACGGCATTTGGCGCCGAGGAAGAACTGAGAGCAGGGATGGAAATGAAACCCATAATGGGTTTTTTAAACATTTGTTTTATTCTCGCTCTAAATGCATGCCCTCCTTTAACCCCTCAGATGAAATTCATTGTGTCCAAGTCCACTAACATTGGAGAAGGTTTTTTTGGTAAAGAATGTGTCAAGGAGAAGAAGAGGAAGCTGTTCAAAGCTGTGCCCTTTCCCGCCTTGCCGGGCAGGAGGTTGTTCAGTGGCCTGACTGCTGGGGGTTGAGGGGTGGCGAATATTTCTGGAGCTGTTGTCTGCGGGAGGAAGAGAAGTTGACTTTTAAACACAGAGCGCTGCAGGCGGGGAGATACCTCTTGCATTGTGTTTAGATCGCTTTCGTAATCTAAACATTATGCCAAGAACCCTTTCTCGGGAAGTGAAACTTCGGCACCAGCGTGATCTTACTTATAAATAGCCAGGATCTGCTCTGCAAGGAACAAAAATTCCGACTCACGCACGCCTGCAGCCAGCAGGAGCTTTGAAGGATGCTGTCAACCTGTCTTACTTACACCCTTTCCCTAGTCATTGTAGAGAGAAACAATGCCATCTTCCCGAAAGGAAATAGGCAATAAAAAGTCCTGCAGGCCTTCCTATTCAGACGGTTCCCGTTCATACCCCAAACAGGCAAGCCTCTCTCCCACCGCCCAAGCCCACCACCAGTTGGCTATTTCATCTGCACTCAGGGTTTCAGATGCTTCAAGATGCGGTTTTTTTCCTAAGTAGGTGTGGAAACTGCTTTTTCAGTTCAACAAAGATTTTTTTTTTCTTTTTTCTTCTTTTCCCCCAAATTGCCTTTTTGTTTCACATCTCTTACAAAGCTTCTGACAAAGTGTATAAAATCTCAGATAATAAAATGACAAATGTTTTTTATAAAGTTCCCCATGGGCTTCAGTTTTTTTCTGATTGTAATTTTTAAATTAATAGGTGGGTCTGTTATTTTCTTTTTCTCCTCCTCTTTTTTTAAACAAATATTATGCTTTATGGTGGCACGATCTTGCTGCTTTACAGTATCGATAAACGCAGGTACACCTGCACTATAAAATTCACTTTACATGAAGCAGGCCATTCCTGTTTTATGGCCCATTTTTTACCCATTGTTCTCAAGTCATGTCATAGGTGTGTTGTAATGTGCTCGGGAGGTGGACGCCTCGAAGATCAGTTTAACAAAATGGTCTAATTTTGCCAACTTTAGTGCCAAAATCTGGATTGAAAAATGCAGGACTAATATCCCAGTAGACACACGATATGATGTCACTTCCCTGAAAATGGCCAAGATAAACATCTATTTCCAGATCACTTGCACTTACAACATGAATTCTACCTCTTTTTCAATCCCCAAATTACGGTTCCTGTTTTCTAACAATTTTAATGTTAACCTGGTTGACATCTGAACTTTCCTGACTTTTTCTCAGACTCAGAGATTTTATTACATTGCTGGTGGAGGAGGCAAAATTCCATTCCAAATATAATGACACTTTTGGAGCCTGAAAACCTGCGAACTTTTAAAAATGATGTGAGGCAGACTGAATAGTCCTTCTGACTGAAGCATATACACAAATGTGCAATTGAGAATCCCAAGACCTGGCCAGACAGAGCTCTGCAATGTGGTGCTTGCTGATTTGACGCTCCTTTGCCGTGAGGGAAGCTTAATGTTTTGTTTCTTTCTCTTTGAATGGGCAGGTAGAGTCAGTTTGCATCAGTGTGAATGCGTGTAATTAGCACAAGGGATTCTTTTCTCAATAAATCAACAAGTGTTTATGGAGTGTCTATTATGTTCAGCAAAACTCCCTGGGGATAAAACATATATAGACCTGCTGCTCATTGACAAAATAATTTCAGCATCTACTATGTGCCAAGCTCCTCATGCACAATATTCTATCCACGTGAAACTCCTGCAGAGTTTACACCTTAGTACCCATTCTACAAATGGGGAAACTGAGGACTAGCCACAGTCACCTGTGCGGTCGCTGCCGCCGCCAGTGCTACCCACTCTCTTTTCTTGGGTGCTTATTGTGCACTGCACAGCGGGCCGAGCTCTGTCTACTGTCTTGCAGCACCCTGTGAGGTAGATGAGGTAGGTGACAATGGGGGAGGTCAAGTGACTTGGCAGCCAGCAGGTGCTAGCATTAAGATTCTCAGTAGACTCTATGGGCTGGCCTGGGCCTTGCTACACTGTTGCCAGACTACTGAGTGTTCCCCTGGAGCACATGCTGGAAAGAGGAGACCCCAGGCATGAGATACCCATGCATGTGTTTACTCCTGGGAAGACAGCGTGCAAGACAGAGCTGAGTTCCATGGAAGCAACGCCGAGTGTTACAAGAGTGCAGGAAACAAAAACGCTGCTGAGGGCGGGACGCGTAAGGGCAGGGGGTTCTGAGAGGGGATGCTGAGCAAAAGTGGGCTTGCACCACAGAAGAGTGAGGTGTGACGCTGCCCCTTCTTCTCATTTTGTGGCTTCTTTTCCGGGTTTCATTTACCTCGTCACATTCTTGCCCATTCTACTCTGCCAGACCAGCTTGCTCACCTGAGTATCTGTGTCACAGCTGGGTGATATGTGTGGCCTGATCCATGTGCCCTGGGCATGCCGACCTGCTCCTACTGCCCACCACCACTACTAGACACACCCCACATCCACGCCTGTTCCCTGCCTCCCACTCTCTTCCCCTCTCTCTCTCTATATATATATATGTATGTATGTATGCACAAACATGTATATACACATATATAATGTAATAAAATATTCGATGCATTTAAATATTATCCACGTATGAAATAAATAAAATAGAGACAGCTAACTTTAGGCTCACACAGCTCGCAAGCAAACCACAAGCTCCATGAGTGCAGGACTCTTATGTTTTCCTGTCGAGAGCCCCACATACTGTAGGGGCTGGGGTGTAATTTGGGGAGTTGGGCAAGTCTGGCGAGAGTTTCTCAAGAGCGTGCCCATGCGGAGTAGTGGAAAGAGCTCTGTGCTTGGGGTGGGTGTTTGCTCGCTCCACCTTTGATTGTCCTCAGGTAAGTGGCTTGGGATCTCGTTTGCCCTTTCCAATGGGATAGCAACAGATTTCTTTTTGGAAGCTATTGTGAAACATAGTGATCTGGGAGGGACCTGGGACTCAGGCCTATTTGTTATAGAGATGCCGCCATCCCTGCATCTCTCTTGCGAGCTCAGGAGTTGCTTGACCTCACTGCCTTTTTCATCAGTTCGTTCGTAGGAAGAGGCAAGAGAGGGAACAGGATGCTATAGTTATGGGGAAAGGCTACCAGAGTTTCCATTCAAGGTTGGTGGTCCATTCCTATACCTACGTGGAAGGCAGGTTTTCCTTGACAATAGCTGGGTCTGCATCTGTCTTCCACTCAATCTACAGCGTGCTCACAGGAGTGACCTCATACTCAGTTTCTACGGAGCCTTCCCGGTCCCCAGGCTGGAATTAGCTCAGCCGTCTCCACCCCTATGGCTTTTCTGGCTTACTTGGAATTTGATGTCCTGGGTTGTAGCCTGCTTTTAAGGTTGAGTCTCACTCTTAGATTCTGAGCTCTTGGAAAATAATAACTGTGTCTTATTTGTCCTTGTTCTTCCACTTACATATAGGAACTACTAATGACATTTAGCAAATGTCTCTTCATCTCTTGATAGAGTGGAGACAGGGCTGAGGATGAAGTGCCTTCATCTTTTCGCTGTGTGATCTTGGGAGTGTCCTTTCCCACCCATCCTCCGCTGCTCTCCTAGGACCGAAGGGGTTCGAGGGTGACCTTTCTGGCCACCTGCACTTTCTAAGAGCGTATTGATCTGAGAGTTAAAGGAACGTGACATTTAAAATGCGTGCGGTGTAGAGGCCATCCAAAATAGCTAATGACGAAACATCCTGGGGATATATGCCAAGTTCACAACACAGTTTAATTAGCTGTGAGTGTGTGTCAGTGCATGTGTCTACCAAATGCACACTGATGGTGGTGGCGGGGAGGATGCTGTTTCTGAGAGTGGAGTCCTCACTTTTGAGAAACTTACAGAAAGTAGAACAGATCACGCCGCATTTCATAGCAGCCTAATTCTGACATGCATGTGGCAAGCCTCATAAGTGGCTTGGTTGGTGCTGCCCATCAAGTCAACTTCCTGAACTTGTTTTCATCTTAACTGCAAGGCAGCCCAGGCGTGGCGTCGGGGGTGGGGGTGCAGTCGCTGGTGTCTGACTGGCTGCTTCTGAAGCCATCCATTACCAGTAGTCTGTTTAGAACGTGGATTGCTAATTGTTTGATTTTTCTGCCAACAGGATTCCCTGCAAATTAGAATTGTAATCGCTGTGGGTATTTCCTGAATTAAAAGAAAATATATAATAAAATAAATAAATATTAGTTGTTTGGTTGTATAAGCTTTTGAGACCTGCAAGGCTCCTCATCAATTATTAAACTTGGCCAAAGATGACATTCCTAACTAGTGTGTGTGCCTTGGAAAAAAAAAAAAAGATGCTGGCTAGAAAGCTTTGAGGCGCAAATTTCCATGTTCTTACTGCTTGACTC
>CAUYLG010062699.1:0-22500 GCA_963573385.1 Cacajao melanocephalus | reverse complement strand
GGAATTCTGCAGAGCGGAATGTGGGTAGCAGTGAGTTCACAGTCACGCCCTGCACTTCCAGAGGATTAGATCAAGCAAAGTCTTCGTGGTGTGTGGACCCCAAGCTGAGTGAGATCACAGGCCCCCTCCTCTGTGTAGACAGCAGAATATTTTCAATCTCACAATATAATTGTAGTTATCGTGGAAACGGGTTTTAAATGACCGCCTTTTAACAGGAACCCAGCTAACAGGAAACTCAGAAATCCAGTTGCCTAAGTCAACTGCTAAATTTTTAAAAAGTGAAATACAATATGGAATACGGCTCCCCCCACACCCCAGCATCTTAAACATCCCTCTCCTTTAAAAAACCTCCGGAGTGCTAGGCTATACTAGTTATTACCAATTGAATTTTCAATAGCCAACTTTCCAAGCCCTAACTTTGACAAATTTTATTTCACATTTGTCAAAGGAAATAAAGCTGACAGCATTACAGGGACTGTGTACTAAAAGTAGTATCTCAATTCCAGCAGTCTGTCCAACCTTTTCTTCCCTAGGGGAGCATTAAATCTGGACCCAATTCACAGCTTTGTTTGAACACTATATTTTGCCTTTTCTTTGCACCTTTGATATTTATTTCAGTGTTAAATCTATTCTTCCCTTCATCTATTACCCTGTTTTATTTCTGTTTTTGAGAACCTATATTTTTGCTAATAAATATTCACTGCACCATTTCATCCTGTACTTAATATGCCCAGTGCATGTTTTCTGTGCTAACTTCGCAACAGATTGAGTGGACATTCCACCGTTGCAGCATAGCCATAAAATTCAGGAACTTATAAAACCTACCTTTCCTCTTCCACCATCGCTTTGCTACAGTATATTTTCCGCCCTCTCCTCCCTCCTACTGGCTGTGGCTGCCCTAAGCAGAGCCACAGCTCCCCCCCGTGGCCTCCTGGGGGGATGGCTTCCTGGCCACATCAGAGACTCCCACCTCAGCCTCCTTCCTGAGAGTCCCATTCTGTCCTGGCGACTGCATTTCTATCCGACTACATTTCAAAGCTGGTTTGCAGGCCCCACTTCAAGTGCTGGGAGGCACGTACAAAAGAAAGCGGCTGGAAAAAAAATAATGTCCTCCAAACCTAAGGCGACGTACGTACTGGCACTCATGTGGACCATTAGTGATATACAGCTTGCACTTCCTTTTCTCTCTCATCCAGCATCTCACACGCACACACAATACCTGTGTTTTTTAAGGGCAGACATATGGGAGTCAGCACGGACCTCAGTGTCCTGCAAACCTAGACGTGGAGGCGCGCATCATGGTCACATTTAGGTGGCTTCAGGAAAATTCCCATGCAAGGTTCTTGCCAGATTTGGGGAAATGCTTAGTTTAATGGAAGCACTGTTCACTTGGAGTAAGGTAGAATTATAGCCAACTTAAAAAAAAAAAAGCTTAACATATGACAGCGACTCAGCTGGAACCCTGGAACACAGACTGCACGCATCTCTGATCTTCCGCATCACATTAAGTAACAAAGACCAGAGGACTTCAGATATGTACTAGATAGACTGTGTTTGATCACAGTAAAATGCTTCGCCCCATTCCAGACTATGGATTGCATCATTGATTTTTCTTCCCCCCTCCCTCCTGAAAGAAGGGACTCTTTTAAGTATGTCTGATTCTTTTAATTAGATCATTACTGCTACTCTAATGTTTACTCCAGTATAATCTCTTATGAATAGCATGGGGCTTTTTAACAGTAGGCGTTACGCTGCCCCTGGTATCATTTGGGAAAATACACTCAAATAGTTAAGTCTGAATAATAAATATGGCTGCTTTTACACATGCACGCGTGCGCGCACACATGCACATACATACACAAATTCTTTGAAATCACTTTTGAAGAACGCCAGCATTTCTTGCGATGTAGGAAATGAGCTGTGGTGAGAGTGGGCACATCCACTGTATTATGCATGTTAGTGCCTGCCGTCCGTGGAGAAACTTGGTGTCGAGTGTCTGCCTGCATTCGCAAACACAAGAAAGTTTCTACTGCAATCGTCTGAAAGATTGGAAAAGAACAACTTGAATCTGATCCTGATCTAGCTAGCAGGATCGCCTAGAATTCTCTGTTTCTCTTGCCAAGGGTTTTACTTTCTTTTCCTTCCTTTTTTCTTTTTTTCCTTTTCCTGCTGCCATGAGTGTATCTGTCTGTTTTCCATTCTTGTGTTTTTTACGATACGTTCTTAACCTCAGTTTGATGATATGGACCACCTACGGGTTTGGCCGTGGTCAGTTGGCTGCCCAGTGACATAGCTGGGGCAGTTTGTAGATGTACAGAGAGCACATCGGGGAACGGTTCCCGCATGCTGGGTCTCCCTGTGCTTCAGTGCAACTTAAGGCCGTGGACCTGTGCCTGGGAGCAGCTGCACATGTAACAAAAATCTTGGCCACTGACTTCAAATGAATAACTGTTAAAGAAAGTAAATATATTAAATGATAATTTCCAAAGACAAGAATTAGTATAATAGCGCTCTTCAAATATCAATGTTTATGATGTGAGTAATGGTGAAAAGCACTGTTTATTTGTTTCTAATGAAAGACAGAATAATTTTATTCCGGAAACTTAAGCACTTAGGTTCAGGCAACTGGGCAGGTCTGAAAGGGAGCGTTCTTAGTGTGTGTAATGTAACTTCCATGGCACTGCCTCTTAAAGTATGTTAAATAATAAATAACTTATTAAAACATGTTCAATGTAATAATGCCCTTTTTCATGAATTGTTGTAAAAGAGAGATTAGAAAAGTAGAGGAAACAGTCTTCAGGGGAAAATAACGGGAATTTCTAGCAGTAGAGTTGTGTAATGGTTCTATATTTTTAAAATGTGCCTGTACTCCATTCATAGTCATTTAAGTGCTTAAATAAGCACAATAAATGTAAATAATTTACTGCTTTGCAAACAGAAAATTGGGCAGAAAAGTAATTTTGAATAGCAAGTCGGCTTGCAATCTTCGATGATTTGGGACCCTGTAAAATGCAACTGACGCGGCTGTTCATTAAACTGCTGCTATTGAGCCTTCTTTACATTCATTAGCGATTAATTCAGACAGATATTTAACTTAATAAGGTAAGCAAATAAACAAAAAATCACTTTCAGTGCCTTAAGGTTTTTAGACCTCTAATTGCTTTTGTGCCCTAATTATCAAGATTAACACCTTATACTGTTCTCACTCGTTTCACTGCAGAAAGGAGAAAAAAAAAAGAAAGAATGCCACCAGAGCATTTTGAAATCTTTTAAGTGGAAAGTGGGAAAGGGTTAAGGATTTTCCCTTCTAAGACAAAATGACCACCCACCAAAACCAGAGACTCCGGCTAAGTTGTGCATGGATTTTTAAAAACATTAGCTGAACAGAGGAGCCACACACGTCTGTGCTGAGAGAATAGAGCTTGCATGGAATTCTAAGCCAAGAGACGCTTCGCTTGTGCAGATAAATCAGACTTCCGGAAGGAGTGGTGGACTGCGTTTCAGCTCTGCTCATCATGTCTTCGGCTATATTTTTGTAGGAGCATTAATCAAAGATTTGCTGTGTGGCTGTTCGATTTAAAAGTTTATATTCACTTAAGGTCATGCGCCATTGTCAACACTTTGTAATTAGCGACAAACTACTTGCAGGTCCTTTAATATTTACTGTAATAATATTATTCATAATAGAGTAATTCGGTATTCATGTGGATATAATATGTAATTCCATTGTAATTTAGCATTAATTAATGTCCACTTATTGCTGCATATTATAGTATAGGAAACAATTTCTGATAAGAGACACCAGTGTAATTTAAGGATGAATCTGACTGTAATTTGAATAATGATATACATTGCTTCATGTCTCGATGCTTCTGTCCCCACCCCCATTTCCCTGCATGTGTGTGAGCCCACAGGACTCTTAGGAATACCACACACAGCCGTGCACACATATGCACTCCCCCACACACCCATTGCGTGTGGAGCCGCACAGGTATTTGCAAAGGCACTTTAGTGTGTCTGGAATCCCTTTCTGGATCTTGGTTCTGAATATTAAAGTTTGCTGTTGTCAGGGCTTCCTATTGCCACTGCAACGCCCGTACAAATTGCTGATTCAGTAGCTCTCCTAAAAAGACCATCGTAAGACAGCTGCCTTTTAATATAGAGGCAACTATTTTTAAGTGGACATTACAACGGAGCTTAAAAAATAAAAACAAATATCCATGTATCTATTTCTCCATCTGTCTCTCCTTCCTTTCTTTATCAATTAATGGATCCATGGATAGAGGTATTTTTATATGTCTTTTTGCCTATCAAGAAACAAAGTTAAAACTGACCATTCTGAAAAGGGGCATCTTGGAAGCTAAGTGATGAGATGTGCTAGGTTAGAACCGGTCGGCCGCTTTGAGACCCTGGCTGGCTGCAGTGGTCCTGAAATAACTCTCCAGCCTTCAGGTTGCTAATTGCTGTTTGCTGGTCTTGTAAGAAGTCATGAAGCTCCAGCACCATTCTCGCTTGAACTTGATACCGTATTTCACTCGTTCTTGTAGCATTAGGGGATTTAAAACCTCCTTTTCCTTTAATTCTTTTCTTTCTTTAATGGGTGACTGGATAAATTCAGTGGTGGATTTTTGTGACATTAAAACAGCAGATAAGTCTATGATGCACTCTCGCTATGTGGTTTAAAAATCCCTCACCATATGTTTCCTCACTGGAATGCCTCGTCTTGCAAAATTACAGGAACCGAAGCTTAAAAACACAATTAGGTAGTTTAAAATGAAGTATTAAAGAAATACCACATATATTCAGATGGCTGCAATGTTTTCTTCCCTCTCCTTTTTTGGTTTTGTTTTGTTCTTGGAGTATTCGAAAAGCCTGTAGTGTGTTTGATTCTTATACTAATCGTGCCCCATGTTTTTTGGATTATGTTATATAGGCTGTGGTTAAATTATAAATGAAAGAGTGAACTACAGACTTCTTGTAACAGCAGCTTTTATGTTATTACAGAAAATGCAAAAAAAAAAAATGGTTTTGCAATGAAGGGTCCCCTCGCTTATTTTGTGCTGCTTAACGTATATAGGCAGACAAGCAAAGCAATTTGTAGAAATGTTTTTTTGCAGTATTTTGAAAATTACAGCACCCTCTCCAGCCTCTGAGGGGAAAATGAAAGAAACCTAAATACACAATGCATAAATATAGCTGTATGCTAACAGCGCTCTTCACTTTTTGCTGTTTTATGAATTCCTTCTTATGAAACACACACACACACACACACACACACACACACACACACACACACAGGAGAGCCGAATTCAAGTTCAATTTCTTACCAAGTTATAAGCCAAATCAACTATTTCATGTGCTGGTGATCTAAAAACCATTTTCCATAATTCCAAGTTATTTTTTCTTCAATTGTTTAGAAAGAAGAAAAAGGCAACAAAAAGCCAGCATGACCAGAGAATTTAAAAAAAAAAAAAAAGCTTGTAATTTCTATACATTTTTTTTTGTTTTCCATTACACTTATTTCAAATTCACTATACATGAAAACCCAGTAAAATATTTTATAGACGTCTTGTATCGCACTGCTCACAGGACTTGACTGAACGGCCACTTTATGTCCTGATCCTAGAGGGCTGGAGTTTTAAGATATAATTTATACTCAGCAAATTGATGAAATATTTAGTTTATAGGCTGTGGCATTTTAGGTCCATTGTAACCGCATCACTTAAAAGACCTCGCTATGGTGCAGGCACGAAGAATAATTTTCTGCATTAAATCTGCTGCCATGCTTAACCATTTTGTTAATTTGTCCCCGAACTTTTGCCAACTGGAACGGGGGTAAGAGGTCAGGGAAGTCTGTGGAACCAGAAAGGATTCTCTGTTTTTCTGAAGTCATTTGTTGGGCTCTTTGCTAATGGAAGGCAAGATTTCGCAGTATCTACTGGAGTTGCTCACATGCTTTTCATAAAGAGAGGAACCTATGCAAAAATCACTAGCTTAGCTTACGCCCGTCATTTGGAGATAAGTGGATTCTTGAATGTCTGAAAGAACATTTGATGTGGAACTTAAAACAATGCTGGAAAAACATCTTTGCCTTAATTGCCTTTCATTCTGCAGTGATGTGAGCCGCTTCGCCGAAGCAGCAGGTACCGTGGGAACACAAACAGTGGCCTCCTTCATGCCGATGCCGGTGAGCTGGGCTGTTTCGCTCCCCTGCAACCAGCCTTAAGGACTCTGGTTTGTTTTCTTCCTTTTTTTTTTTTTTTTTTTTTTGGCTTTATTGGATGAACTGCCTTCCTGAGATAACAAATCTTCTTTTGCAGCACTTGGCGGAGTTTGGTTAGGGGCTACCTCTGAGCAACATGAACTTGGCCTTGCTGGTGTCTTACACTAATACCTTCACTCCTGTTAGGAATCAGGGTACTCAGGAAACAGCCCGGAGCCATACAGCGGATTATTTCACCAAATTTGCATCTTTCAACAGTAATGGAGATGACTTCCACAAATGCTCCCAGGCTCTAAATAGATATTACGTGGTTGTTTCTAGTTCCTTCCGTCTCCATCCCTGGAGACTCACTTCCCATCCCACCCACTCCCAGCCCTGTGCTGAGGCTGCTGGTGGTCTAGGCCTGCTCAGGCCTAGCAGCCCGTCCTCCACAGCCCGTTCCTGAGGCTGGCAGCAGGCGCACTGGGCTGGATGTCCAAGCTGGGTCCTTCTGGGAAGCCCAGACATTGAGGCTGAGCTGCTTCCCCTGGCCCTAAACCTTGGTGGCAGGAAGGCGAGACATTGTAGTCTTCAGCACTGGGCCGCTGCACCCACCCGGCCTGCAGGTTTCCCCACCATGGGACATCTGCCTACCACATCTGCCTCCCACAGCAAGGAGACCCAGCAGAGAAGTAGGGCTTGAAGAGGGAGGGGGTGAGGGGAGGAGGGCAGCACAGGCCTGGGGCTGGCAAGCTCTGGAGGGCCCTAGTTGGGGACAGACAGGAGGGAGCCCAGCTCCTAGAGAGGGGTCCACCCAGGAGATTTCCCCAAGGTCAGGCATTTGCTCTTGACTTGAAGCCGGAACAAGGTGGGCAGGTTATCAAAGAGTAAATATTTTTTTAATGCAGTGTTGATTAAAGATAGAATCAAGTTTTGTATTCTAAAAATGTACCCGATGTTTGCACTGATGTTCTAATGCCTTTCTGCCAGCCCCTGGCTGGTCAGTCTGGCCACGTGGTTCAGCCATGACTGCGTGGCCATCCAGTGGGTCAGACTTCTGGCCCCTGGCGACCCCTGGGTGGGCTTTGCAGGAGAGAGTGTCCTGGCTGGCTCTCTCTACTTTCTAGGGCCTGGGATACTAGAAAAAGGAAGTGTCCACAAGTAGCCCTTGGCCTCTCCAGGGTCCCCATGCCTCTTCCTGTCCCGAAGACATCTTCCCTGGCAGATCTGAGCAGGGCCAAGGACAGCCCTGCCTCCCCTTCCTCCAGATCCCTCTAGCTTCTTGAGACGTTTGCACAGCTAGGAGCCTACTGTAGCATCTGCCAGCTTTGCAAGGTGAGATGACAGTTGGAACTATCTGGGCTTCTCCAGTAGACTGTTTCTGGCTCTAGGATGACCATCACTAGAGCCTTGTAAGTATCCCCTGGACCTGGCCTTTGTTCTGTCAGCCAGAGGGCACTTTCTGAGAGCACTGTTTCCATGAGGCTCACATTTAAGTGTGCAGGTATGAACTTGCATGTCCTCTTTGTGCTGCGGAAAGCTACAGAAAGTTCTTTACAAGCCTTGCTTGGAAAAGTGCATTGTTTATTGACCTAAACCATTGCACTTGAGTTATTTTTTTTAAAATAAACTAATACCCCAGTGTGTAAATCCCTCAACTCTATAATGGATTAAAAGCCATGGTATTTAGTTTTTCTGGATAACTGATTTATAATAAAATCTATTTTCTCAAAATACAATTTTTCTATTTTTAGTAGGTGCAAATATTTAGACTTTAATTTTTAAATCTGCTAAATAAAATTGGACTTATTTCCCTTTTCTTCTCCATTGAAGTCCAAACCAAAAATAGCAGCCAACCTATTGAAAAGAATTTACACACAGAAAAACTGAATCAACCTTTTCCAAATTTCATGTTTGCTTTGTAATGATAGAACTAAAAGGCTTAACTGTATCTTTCATTATAGAAAAACCCTGAAATGAAGGATGGAGTCTAATCCGTTTTTTTCTGGAAGGCACTTCTTGACTTATGTACTTTATCTCATCATCATGACAAGGAGAAGAATGAGATGGAAGATTATAATGAGACCCATTTCCTTGTTGAAACAACAAAGGGGTAGGAGCAAGAGTCTGGAGTGGGACGTGGGATGTGCAGAGCTGCTGAGGCCAGAATGAGGAGCGTGGGAGCCAGGGTGCACTCACAGCATCTGTCCCAGGTGCAAAGGCAGGGATTCTACACCCCCAAAAAACACAACGTGATCACCACCACAGCCGTATAGTTTATTAGGTATTACAAAGTTATTTCTTTCTTTAACTATGAATGGTAAGTGATTGCGAATGATCTTCAGCTTTCATCAGGAAGCTATAAGAAAACAAAAGCTGAGCCCCCGGCTGCCGGGCAGGCCCTCCCTGGGGCCTCTGCCGCCCGCTTTGCACCTACCTGCCTTTGGTGGAGTCCACAACCATCCCCTTCGATCACCTTGAACGAAATATTATGCACAAAATTTAATAGCTTCAGGACAGGTCCTTTCATACATGCCTTGAAATTCTTCTTTCATTTTCTGCATTAGTATATTTCCTTAAAAGCCATGTTGGCAGAAACGAACTGAAATTTGAAAAAAAAAATACATCTATTTTGCTGTTAACAACAAGGTAAGATTATCAGTTTATTTCCTATTTATAAAATGGATTTTATTTAATGTATAAATATTTAGAATGCCCTTGGTTTAGTTCATTTAAGAAACAGCTATATATATATACACACACATACATATATATGTATAATTTATTTGTCATATATTTTAATCTTTTTTCCTTCTTTCTGTGTCTGTGAAGTGTCTGTGACTGTATTGCATAGTATTACTATATAACATAATATTACTATATTATTTACAATGTAGGTGCGTATCAGTGCGATTCTGCTTCTTTGTCAGTGTGCTCAGCTATACTAGGACAAAAATCCCATTGTACCAAAAAGCTTACACTGTTCCAAGCAGATCTGCTGGAAATTTTATTTTTTCAGATGTGCCCCCCAATTCTCATCCCAGTTGTAGTTTTTGGCTTCCACCTCCCCACCACCATTTCACTTCTCTGGGAACCCCATTACTTTTGTCCACACTCGTGCTATGACCTGTGCTACTCGGAAATTTTCGAGATGAAGTCATTGCTGGTTTGAGTTACTGGAGAGACATTAATTCGTCCAGCTGGGCTGGCTCAAGGCGGTCCCAGCGTTAGGCCCTGACAGCCACCCTCAGTGAGAAATCCGAGCAGGCATGAGAAGGAAGGGGTGTGCAGAAAGACAGATACTAGAGGAGTGACCATTGCAGAAACAGTGGATGCAAATGCCGCCAGGAGGAGAAATGAGATAAACTCATTACCCCAGCAAGAGCTTTGTGGAAAAGACCTTCTTTTAGCCTAGGATTTTAATGGCAAATCCTGGGGGATGATCATTTACTGTAGTATCAAATGGACAATATAGACATGTTAGTATATATGTGCATTTTAAGGGCTTGTCACTCGGAGACGGGTAAGGCATTCTCTTTGATAACAGAGTGGCCTGGGTATATATTGTTTCATTGTTTGAGTATGGGAATCCACACACCGTCAAATTTGTGGAGCAGTTTATACTTTACAAAGCAGTTTCTGTGCATGAATTCACAAAAGCCTGCAGGCCTGTACCCTAGAGGTGGGAGGGGGTGGGGAGGAGGAGGAGGAGGTGTGACCCCTCCCCGCCCCCAGGTTATAACATGCCTGTGACCCACACACTTTACAACATAACATCCAGATGTCCAAAAACATTTTTTGTTAACTCTATGAAATTTGATAGAATGTGAAATGTGATAGTACATGAACTCAGTGACATAAATTGTAAAACAGGGCCCCAAGTTCTATATGTAAAAATGCAGCCGTTTTTCCTGAAGGCTGAAACCCCCAACAAAGAGCTGAGGGGTCTGGCGTGGGGTCTGCCACCACCACCTCCCGCTCTCCTCTCCTTTTCCCAAAGCATCTCCCCACCCAGGAGGCCCCTTTCTCCCCAACTTCATATTGCTCGCTATGAAAATTGAGGTTCCTGGTGACTTTTTCACAGGCACGGAATTCATAAATGATAGAATGCTCTCTGAAACTTATGTCTTCTGCTCTTTCAGATAAGTGCTTTTTCTGCTACATGACAGGAGGAAGAGTCTCTGTGGCCCGCACCTGGCCAGACTCACCTGAACTCGTCCTCTACTGCTCAGGTGGGAGGGCAGGGAGAGATAGAAGGTGAGATGCTATTCGTTGCGCTGTCTCTGTAGCCACAGGCTGGGAGCTGCTGACGGGCAGGTCTAAGCTTGGTCACCTCTGTGTGTCTCATACTGGAGGCTGAGTTCAGTGCTGCTGAAAAGCTACAGCTATTCATACTCTGAAAAGTTTACAAGTCCAGAGGAATGTGGAAGTTTGGGTGACAGTACTGATAAGACTCTCTCATGTGAGACCATAGGGACATGTATGCTCCTGAGAGGTGGCGGGGTTTGGGGAGATGGAAGCCCAGACCTCAGGGTCTCTTGCGCTGGTATTTGATGGCAGCATCAAAGCATAGGGCCCAGGAGCAGCCAGCGGGAGCGTGTTCCTTTTCCTCACCAGCCTGGGCAAAGTTGCAGCGGCCAGCGTGCTTGCATCAAAGTGATGGCTGTGAAGGCGGAGGCCTGGCTCCACTTTGTACCTCGGTTTTCACCAGAGACAGGGGAGAGTTAAATGAAGCCAGCTCTTTCCAGGCCAACAGCCCTCAATGTTCGCCCCGTTCATGAAAGAAAATGGAGAGTGTTTGCTGGGAGCTTAGCAGCATCAATGCTGATGAAGATTTTCCTTCCCCGTTACGTTAAACGTGGCTTCAAAAATAACATTACAAGACTGTTACATGCCCATGATAGAACTTTTTAAAAATTTAAAAAATTATCAGAAACATTATAATCGGCCATAAACTCGCCTCCTTTCGTTAATATTTTGGTAATTGAGCCTTTAAAAAAAATCTGGACGTTTAATTATTGGTACTATTCTGTACACAGGCTTTTGTGTGCTGTCTTCACTTCAAGTTCAGTCACAACTCCTCCCTATTTTGTGTAGAAACATCCTTTGTAAATGGCAAGTGCTATGGCAAATGCATGGGACATAATTTACTAAGCCGATTGGATATTTCGGTTGTGTTGCTCTTAGATGCACCCCTGGAGGGAGCCTTTCTGTGTGAGCAGCTTACCTCATATTTATGACCGTTTCTTTGGGGTAGATTTTGAAAAAGTAGAATTTCTGTTGAGGAGGTTTGGAAACATTGCTTTCCAAAAGAATCTGCCTGATTCATCCCCCCAACAGCCTGGGAGAAGGCGAGGCTCAGGTTCGACGTGGAGAATTTCTTTCTTTTTTTCTTCTTACCTATCAAAAATAGCAGATACTTGAAGATAGTATTTGTTGTTGACTAACTTATGATCTTTTTGTTAGTTGTGGCATCTGACTTTTTTTTTTTAACGTATGTGAATCATTTGTTTTTCTTTCGGGATTTGGTATATATGCTTCTATTCCAGAATGTGTCACTTGCTAAATTATTCTAACGGTCAGCTGCTATGACTAAATAGAGTTGCAAAAGTTCCCACTTGAGAACCCCACAGAAGTTAAAATTTGGCAAACATTTTTCCTTTTCTTCCTGCTTTTTTTTCCACTAAATTGCTTCCATCTCTTCTGCTTGTGAAAAAGGCATTAAGAATGCACCATCACCCTCACGATTACAAGCAGAATAAAGAGAAACAATATTCAGTCTCACCAAACAAATAATCTCATTTTTCCACAGTAGGCTAGCCTAATTATTACCATTTATGTGTTAACATCATTAACCACTTCACTGCCAAACCCCATTGAGGTAATATTCTAAACTTTGTTATTTTAACTACCATGTTCTCTGTCACTTAAAAATGGTGTAACAGAGAAACACATCTTAAATACTGAGCTGTGAAGATGGTCACTTGAAGAATTAAAACACTTCTGAGGATGCTTAAAAACAAAGGTGAAAGTGATATTTGTCATGTTGCCAGTTAGAAGCGTTAGTCTTCTATAATGGGATTTGTGGAACTTGTTGGGTTTCTATAAAATGTTATATGGTGACAGACTCTGAAAATCTGATCTTGGCAGTAAGTATGTTTGGTGCTCATGTTATCATCCTAGGATATAAAATATAATATATTTTCACAGCAGAACTAAGAAGTTTGAAAAAAATGTCTTCCTACTGCTGCCCAGACCTTCCTGTTCTCAGCAGTGAGTCAATATTGGTTTCAAACTGGATTTTTCATTCTTCAGCTCACGAACGAGATCTACCTAAGTTACCATTACTGTTCACTGTAAGGTTCGCTACTTTTCTGTGATGAAGATATTTAAATAAGGAATTAAGATGGAACCATGTCTGAATGGAGAACATACATAACCTTCCAGCTAGAGCAGTCATAGGGTTTCAGAAGACATTTCAGATAAACTTAACTCTGCTTTGGTCTGTGGTAGAAAGCCAAGTGCAACAGCTATTTATAAAGGTTTGGAACTCAAGGTTTTGTGTTCAAGAATCATTTTCGTTTTCACTCTTGGTTGACATCCTGTGTCCTTTCCAGCCCGAGAGATTAAGAAAAATGGGAAGAGCCAGGACAGCAGCTGATACATGCCAATTAACTTCATATATACAGAATCCAAATGTGAAATTCTCAGACATAGTGGCCCACATGGTTAATACATCTTATTGGGTCCCAGAGTATCCAAATTGACATCTATAAAGGAAAAATTCCTGTTTTTTATATGATCCCATCCTAAGCAACATTCAATTATTGTCATTTTAATTTGGAGTTTTGGACATAAGTCTATGAAGTGTTTCTATAGATAAAGTTTGCAGCTGAATAATAAATAAATGAGTTGCCAATAACTTCGAAACGATGCGACGACACCTCTTTTCTGTTGTCAGTCATCTTTACCACACACTTCTGTGGTTCGAGTCTCATAATGAGTACATTCTGACTGTGTGGAGAGCTTGAAGTTCTTCTAGTGAAACCGTAAATGAGAAGATGCCCATTTCAGGTGTTATGTTGAAGGGTTCTGAGCTTAGCAGACTTACAGTTGCCATATGGCACTCACAAGTGCACACATGCACACTTATACCTCACACACCTATACCGCAACCACAGGAAAAGCAACTACAAAGCAACGTATGAAATCCACTATGACCAGTAGGATCATGCTTTAAACATTGCTTATTTTATACATATTTATATGTAAATTCTAAAGAAAGTTTTCTCCCAGTTGGCTTTATGGCCCTTATTGTAATCGTGGCCTTGATTAATTACAGTGTCAATTTGAAGCCTTTACAATTAAATGTTAACATATATATTACAACTGAAGGCTCACCCCTTTCCCGCTCACTCTCCCCAAGTTTTTTTCTTATGGATTTAAGAAAAGCATTATTTTCTAATATTCCTTCGGTGATCTTTCTTTCTTGTTATGACTCCCTAGTTCTCATTTGATTATAGAATTGCAAATTATTTACTCTAATTTTAAATTAAAGAAGCAGGCAAGTAATCTGGTGTAAAAAGCACAGTTCCAACTTCAGGAAAAAAAAATGAGTATGTGTTTCATTTGTCTTTGGGCACAGTGCTTCACAGCCCCTGTGTAATGGAAGGGTTGAGATAGAATGGCCCCCTCCACCTTGCCGTGGTGTAATGCAATTTAGCTTCATTAAATTACTGGAGGGCCAGTTACTTAAGCAGAATATTGATTTTCAGTCTGGCCCGTGTTTAACATAATTCTGCGTAGGCAACAGCTAATTCTGCATTTGAATCTAACACCCTAATAGAATTACAAGATGCTGCTTGACCACAGGCGACCGCTCAGCCATCTCCGTCTACCTCTCTTGGCAGCCTCTCTTATGCCCAAGGGCTGACTTTACCTTAACCCCTCCCTGAGACTTGGGTCTCTTTGTTTCCAGGGTCCCCCAATGCAGCTGCTATATTTTTGCCAAGAAAGTGGTTTGTGAGACTAGAAAGTATCTTCGGTGGCATCACGTTTTTAAAGCAGCTTACACTTCTTGACCTTAATGGCTACTTACAGGTAAGACTTAGACTTGACTAGCTTTTTTCCTGCTTACAAAGTATAAAAATGAGGTATGTCTTCAAATTCAACCTTGCTTCAAACAGGCTTTAGACTTCCATATTTTGGATGATAGATTTTAGGGGAAAATCAAATATTGCTTAGCTATATAAGATATTTATTGGTCATGATGAACAGGTACATTTTCTAATGTAAAAATTTAAGTACATATTTTATTTTTGGTAGATCACAGTTTCAAAACTAATTTTTAAAATAAAGAAGCAAAAATATACAGGATTTTCAGTTGTCCTTTCAGCCTGGGAGACACTTGCTAGTTAGAAGGATGTCAATTGAATGCAGGCTGCACGACCTACACAGGAGGTAAGTTATTGCACAGGACAAGAACAAAAGAGAGGGACCAAGGGGCCAGGATCATCTGACAGGCAGCCTCAGCAGAAGCTGGCTGTCCCTCCTCTCATTTTAAGAAAGGGACAATCCCTGGGTCAGAGGCTGCACCAGGGCCCCAACACATCGCCCTTTACGGACACGCCTTGGCCATAGAGAGGACTGGTGCCCCACATCTGACTTCGGTAGGCTTCTCTCCAAACTACCAACCACACAGGACTTGTGGTCATAATGGCAGGAGATCTAAACAGACTCTTCAGGTGACTGTGGGAAGTGAGGGCCGGGTCACCTGTGTCCCCAGAGGCTACAGGGGACCTGGGCTTTGGCCACGCCTGAACAGCGGGGATGAGAGGCAGAGACCCCGGGAGAGACACCGGTTGCTGCAGAACAGTTATGGCCTGCACAACCATCTGCATCTGCTCAGAGGTTACCAAAACTTCTTCCTTGGAGTTTTTCCATGAGTATCTGTGGCTACATACATCTTCCCTGTCTTAGCATGAAAATATACAAAATGAAAAATCATAGGATTAAAAATTTCAGATGTCCATTTGGTTCTTTACCACCTATGGAGAGACTTACATGCTCATGGAGTCATGGAAGGCAGATGGCCCCGTGTAGCGGACCTTGGGTGGTTGTCTACGGCTCTGTGATTCTGGGTGAGCTCTGAAGCCCATGACCCCACCTTACTTCCCATAGGCTGGCCAATCAGATTATCCCTCCTCTTGGGCTGGCCAATCACATCTTCCTGGGCTGGCCAATCAGACAACCTCACTCATGGATTCTGGTACTGGTTTGCCAGCTGGGTTCCACATTCCCCTGGGCGGGAGACCTAGTCTGAGGTTGGCTGAAGGCCACAGCAGGACAGAAGGCCACAGCAGGACAGGTCTCTTCCGTTTATTTGGGACCTAACCTGGGACCAGTTAGCTTGCAGCAACTGGAGCTCCCCTGAGGATGGACCTAACCTGAGAAAAACGGTTTCTAAGATATGCACAAAGAGAGAGCCATTCTTTCTCCCATATTTCTCAGGTATGGTCTGTAATAAATCTACCTCTTTGCTTGAATTAAAGTTGTGTTTTCATACTTAAAATAAACTAATCCCTGACGGAAATGCCTTCCATCTGCCTCTCAGGATGAATTAAGTTTTTCACATGAAACTTTATTCCTTCTCCCTGGATCTATATCAGGTCAGCACTGCACTTCAGGCTAAAGAATCAGACTGAAGCTTGAAAGAGAAAGCAGTGACAAAACAAACACATACCCAAATGCACACACAAACACGCAAGCACACTACCAGACACACAAACAGACACACATGCAAACACTACAAAACACACAAGCAGACACACATGCAAACACATGCAGACATGCAAACGCACACACATATAAACACAAGCACACTAAAAACACAAGGAGACACATGCAAACATGCAGACACACAGACACATGCAAACACACAAATGCACACACATACAAGCATATTACAAAAAAGCAAACACAGACACACATGCGAACACACATACAAACATACAAACACACAAGCACACTACAGAACACACAAGCAAACACAGACCCATATGCAAACACACATACATGTAAGCACACCACAAATCACATAAAGAGACACACAAACACACATGCATACATATATGCAAACATGCAAACACACAAGCACACTACAAAACATACAAGCAGACACATGCAAACAGCAAACAACACACAGGCACACTGCAAACACACAAGCAGACATACATGTAAGCGCACTACAAAACATAGCAAACACGAACAAATATACATGCAGGCACACTACAAAACACAGAAACACACAGGCAGACAAGCTACTAAACTAAATACTGAGAGAAACAATTAACAAATGTTTATGTCTATGGAAAGTATCCCTTTGTAATTAAGGATGTTTGTATAGAGCTTGTTGATTGAATTTGTTTTCTAATTTTATTCCTAAAACAACTTTTGCTATGTGTTTAATTCCTGTTGTAATCATACAGATGACAGGATTGCAGTGCAAAGAGAGTGGCACAGCTCGTCAGAGCAGAGCCAGGATTTGAACTGGAGTTCTCTGTTGATGAAATAAATGCTCTTTCAATTGCTTCAAGCTTTGTCTTTCCTTACAGAGTACCATATATTCCTCTTTTGGATGTTTCAACTGTGATCCAGATGAGGGGTAAGTTTTACCTTCTTCAAGCCATCTTTCAGTCAGGATCACAAATCCACAGACATTATAATCAAGGTAACATATCTTCTTACTAACAGTGACTCTGCTCCATTATTCATTAGAAAGTGTGTTTCTGGAAGTGAAGTTGAAGAGTGAGTGGTTGGTGAGGAGGTGGAGACGGGGCAGAAGACTTAAGTTTGCTTGTTTACAGGAGAAAAGAGAAAAGGCAGGAGTAGGAAGAGGGAGTGGACTGAGGAAGGAGTTTTTTAGGACCAGAGAGACGTGACCACGATGATGAGAGAGAAATGGTAACTGTCTAGAAAGACAATTCTAAAAGACTGGGGGAAATTACAAAAATCTAGGCAGCTGCTGCTACAACTGGAGAGACTTGCGCAGAATATTTACAAGTCATTGTGAACTTGAACTGGAAATTGTAGGCAGCATATTGAGATGTAATGAATAGAAGAAATACGAGATGAGAGGGCTTGTGTTCTGTAGGCCCACCCTCAAAGATAACCAAATAGAGAAACGGCAACTCAAATAAAACAGGTTACATGTATATGCATGCATGTGTGTGTGTGTGTGTATATACACATATTATACAAGTAAGTGAAATTTTACTATAATATATGTGAATCATACTAATAATACTGATTATGATAAATACTTAATCCTCACTTTAACTGCCTCTGTTGATCAACCAGCTGATATCGTTCTGGGGTGCACTGGGGTGGGGTGTGGGGACTGTCTGCTAAACTACTGTAAGTTGTAGAAGGCAGTCAGGGGAGGACTACTTGAAGGAATGGCTCTTTCCTCCAGGGGGCTGGGGCAGAGGACACTGATTGGAGGGTCTGTGGCACCCTCAAAGGCTGGACTCAGATAGGAGGCCATGGTGGTTAGTTGCTGTATGGTCATTTGGGGACTTTGGCTGACTCCTAAGTCAGAAGATTCAGGCCTTCTGCATGGCCCAGCCTGGTCTCCCAGAATCCTTCAAGGAGCTCAATATATGAACCCCTGGGGCCTGCATCCAGCCAGCTGCCTGCTCACTGCTACCATCACGGCCCAGGCCAAGTGGAAGGTGAGCCACCATCACAGGGTTGAATCTCCCTGCAGTTCAGGTCTGCAAACCTCTTGATTCACTGTGAGTCCAGACAACCTACACCCCCTAGGGCCTTCTCTGCAGGTTCAGCCTGGTGTTGGAGAGCAGCAGGCTGGAGGGGTGAGGTGGAAGTCTCCCTTGAGCAGCATCCAATGGGCGTGGCCAGGTGTTTCAGGGCCTGCAGTTGACCCTTTGGGCAGGGCTCAGCTGGGATGGTTTGTCTTTGCTCCATATGGTGTGGGCTGGACTCCTTTCTGTGTTGACAGCAGTTAGTGGGTCAGATTGAGGCTGTCTGGTCTGGGAAGACCTCATGTGTGGACTGAACTCTGGGACAGCTGGACCCATCTCCCTCCACACAGTTTCCACTCCCAGGCTCTCCACAGGGCATGGCCTTCCAGGAGTGAAAGAACAGACGCTGCAAGGTCTCTGGAGGCCGAGGCTTGGAAGCTACACAGCACCACTTCTGCTGGGATTACCCAGCAGTCCCAGATTTGAGGGGAGGGGAGGATTTGTGGCCATGGTTAACTTATGACACAAGCCAATTGTCTCAGGCCCGAGGTATGGGGGAGGAGACCAAGTCATGGGGGCTCCTGATGCCTGGCAAACAGGGCATCTGGAAAGAAGGGGTGCTGGGGCAAGGGTGGTATCCTTGATGAGGGTGTGAAGAGAGTTGCCATGACAATGCCCATGCTCTTGCCACAGAGGTGGGAGATTCCCGATCCCCATGGTCCTTCTCTTCAGTCCATAGAGGAGTAAAGCTGGGTAGAGTATTTGAGTAAATGCACAAAATCCTGGCATTAATTTTCCATCTTCTTCCTCTGCCAGCTCTCCATTTCCCAATGAGAACAGATCATTTTAGTAGAGAGTACAATTTATGGAGGAAAAATCAGGTAAACACCTTTTGAATGTATATTTAGATACAACCCATTTTTACCGCACTAAAGTTAGCTTTATAAAGAAGAGATTTGCAACTTCATGGCTGTCTTTTTTATTCCTAAGTATTTAGGTATCATGCTGGATGTTCCTAGGCCGTTTTCAATTTATTTATTTGTTAAATTGATGGAAAAACCTGTATATTGACTGTGTGACTATGTCTTTCTGTGTGTTTGGAATGAACAAAAGATTTGACCTTAGACCAGCTGTAGTTAAAAATACAGTTGTTTTTTTTTTTTTAAATCCCCTGTGGGAGATTAACTTCAAGAAAGCTTTATCTGATATTTGGAAAATATCCTAGAGAATTCACACTAGGAACTAGTAAAAATGTTTGTCCTAAATGTCACAAAATTAAATATCATTGAATGATAGCTGTGTAAGATTCATAGTATGTCAACTTGACACTAAATATCAAAATAACAACATTTTTCATTTTTCTCCTTGGCTTTCTATCAAACCCATTTTAAATAGAGGAGGGCACAAAGGTCAATGTGCCTCATTTTATTCTTTTCCAGAATACTGTTTCCAAACTAGCTATGGGGGCAATGCCATGGCCAGCACAGGCCGACCTTGTTGGCTATCCCCATGGTTTCTGTCTGCTGTACTGGTGTGGAGAGAGTATCTTGAACTTGTCTTTTTTGGAAAAGTCCTGCACCCTCTTCACTGGGGGACTTCTGGTGATTCAGGGCTTTAGGGGTGAGTTTAAAGGAACCGATGTAGCTGGGGTCATAGTCCCAGATGGCCATGCTTGGCTGAATGTAGACATCAAGATTTTGATTGAGAGCAACTTATGGATGAAGAAAAGAGTAAGCAGCCACCCAGACAGGGACATGGCAGTCTGAACACCAGCTCATGACATAAAAATGAAAGCCTAGCTTATTATTGGGTACAATTGGGTTTCCATTATGTGGGGCAGAGAGTGTGTGTCTGGGGCCAGACAGGCCTTTCTCCCTGGGGACGGTGAGCTCTAGCTTCATGAGTTAACACTGAGGGTCATCTTAGCTGAGAGAGGATTCTTCTGTGGCTCGTGCTTTGTTTCTGTGCACAGGCGACTAGTCGGTCACCAGAGTCTGCTTTCCCTTCCTCCTGGCTTCACAGTTCATTTCATTTCCATTTTCCGACTTCCCTTACAGTTGGAGGTGGCCAAGTCCTTTCTGCTGTGCCCTCCTTCCATGGCAGAGGCTGAGGAATGGCAGGGTGCACCATGCCGGAGCCCCCATCCTTCCATCCCCATGTGGAGGACGGCTTCACACTGGCATGTGAGTGAGGGGTACATCTGTTGTGTTTGACCCATGACACATTTGTCGATCTGTTTGTTACCACAGCCTTGCCCACCCACACATAGCTTGGTCAGAGTGGTCATGACCATGTTGTGGGTCCGTGGGAATCCCTGGGGACAGTGGTTAAAAATAAGGGGTCCCCTGGGAAGTTTGATTCACTCGGTCTGATTGGGCGTGGGCCTAGTCATTCTTTATCTCATGATAGTTGATTCAGTTCAGGAGCGCTGCTATAAGTCATCCTTCTCTTTCAAAGGAAAATAAGAAACAAAGACCGTATGGACTTTGGTGGGAACAGAAATTATGGAGCCAGTTGTTCAAAGTTCAGGTTTGGATATGCCATTAAAATCAGACCTTTTAGGCTGTAGTTAATTTCCTTTTATAAATTAAAACATTTATTTTATAACAGATAATTTCTAAACTGTTTTTGGAAAAAGGTATTACTAACGTAATACCAAAGGACAGGGGCTAAAAAAAAATCACAGTCCAGATAGTTTCATAATGAAAAGAACTTGCCCTGCCGCTTTCGTTCCCCGTCGTCCCTCGTTCTACAGTCCGTGGGGACTCGCTCTTCATTTTTTGTAAATTTTGTTTCTGCTTCATGGAGATGAGCTGCATACATCTATTTTTATTTCTGAATTTTCCAGTTTTAAATGCTGCTTTTAAGATGACAGCTGTGAAAGAAGGTTTAACTACCTTTTCTCCCACATCTCCACTCTCTTCCAAGTTGGCTAATTCACTATTTTAAGTTCCTCAACTGGTGATTTTTGAAAATTCAAACAACATGATGAACTCTTTTCCCACTGAAAGTACTGCTTCTTGAGTACCCACTCACTCTTCCCTCAACCCTTTCATCTACTCATCCTCCTCTTTTCTCCTCCCTCTCAATTTTGTCAGCTGCCCTTTTCTTTTATATTATCAGGGTTCTAACTTTTATATTCTGATAGTTATTCAGTTAGTCTTCAGTGAATTTCATCTAAAAGTTTGTTCCAAGGTTTCAAAACCAATGGATACCATTTACATTGCTATGATTCTGGAAATAATGTATACTTCAGAAATAAGTGCTCTGCTGTAATTACATTTTCTTTTGTGAATTGGCCCTGAGTAGCTGTGTAAAATGTTCCTGACACTAAGTTAAAGCTGATTCTCCTCTTTTACCCTGCAAAAATTCTCAACTTTTATTCAAGCTCTTGATTACATCATCTTGCCTTGTTCATGGAGACCTCCTAAAGCCCTCTTTCTAACCTGCACTGTTTGATCTGCATTCAAAATGGATTCAAAAATGCAGCTGTCATTTTTGAATTTTGCTTTGTTCTCTCCTGGGTTTAAACTAGTAATTTCTGGTCTCAGGGTCTCTCCATTTTTGTGATTTATTTCCTTATTATATAACTAAACAAATCCTTAAAAATTGGCTTGGGAGCTAGGATTTCCATATTCCTGCATGTCTCAAGATGTTCTTATTCTGCCTTCCTGTTGACTGATAGTTTGACTGGGTATAGAATTGAAGGTTTAAAATAGAACTCCAAAACTTTGAAGGCGGCCAGGCACAGTGGCTCACACCGATAATTCCAGCACTTTGGGAGGCCAAGGAGAGTGGATCACTTGAGGCTAGGAATTTGAGACCTAACCTGGCCAACATGGCAAAACCCTGTCTCTTCTAAAACTACAAAAATTAGCTGGACGTGGTGGCACATGCCTGTAATCCCAGCTACTCAGGAGGCTGAGACATGAGAACCGCTTGAGTCTGGGAGGCAGAGGTTTCAGTATGATCGTGCCACTGCACTCCAGCTTTGGCGACAGAAGGAGACTTTGTTTAAAAAAAAAACAAACCAACAACCTTTGAAGGTTTTGATCCATTGGCTTCTAATAAGCAACATAGCTTTGAAAATCTTGTGCCTGCTCAAAGAAATCAAGGATGACACAAGCAAATGGAGGAATATGTCATACTCGTGGATAGAAAAATCAATATTATTAAAATGGCCATACTACCCAAAGCAATTTACAGATTCAGTGCTAATCTCATCAAACTACCAGTGACATTCTTCACAGAATTAGAAAAAGCTATTTTAAAATTCATATAGAACCAAAAAATAGTCCAAATAGCCAAGGCAATCCTAAGCAAAAAGAACAAAGCTGGAGGCATTACATTACCTGACTTTTTTTTAATTTATTTTTATTTTTTTATTTTTTTATTTTTTTGAAAGAAAGAAAAAGAGAGGAAAGAAAGTGAGAGTGAAAGAAAGAAAGAAAAAGAATGTAAGAGAGAAAGAAAGAGGAAGAGAAAGAGGGAGAGAGAACGGGATTCTTGTTCTATTGCCCAGGCTAGAATGCAGTC
>CAUYLG010062697.1:0-43431 GCA_963573385.1 Cacajao melanocephalus | reverse complement strand
CCCAGTAATGGGATTGCTGGGTCAAATGGAATTTCTATTTCTAGATCCTTGAGGAATCGCCACACTGTCTTCCACAATGGTTGAACTAATTTACACTCCTACCAAGAGTGTAAAAGTGTTCCTATTTCTCCACATCCTTTCCAGCATCTGTTGTCTCCAAACTTTTTAATGATCACCATTCTAACTGGTGTGCGATGATATGTCAATGCGGTTTTGATTTGCAGTTCTCTAATGACCAGTGATGATGAGCATTTTTTCATCTGTCTGTTGGCTTCATGTATGTCTTCTTTTGAAAAGTGTCTGTTCATATCCTTCGCCCACTTTTGAATGGGCTCGTTTGTTTTTTCCTTGTAAATCTGTTTTGGTTCTTTGTAAATTCTGGATATTAGCCCTTTGTCAGATGGGTAGATTGCAAAAATTTCTTCCCATTCTGTCAGTTGCCAATTTACTCTAATGATGGTTTCTTTTGCTGTGCAGAAGCTCTGGAATTTAATTAGGTCCCATTTGTCTATTTTGGCTTTTGTTGCCAATGCTTTTGGTGTTTTCGTCATGAAGTCCTTGCCTATGCCTGTGTTCTGAATGGTTTTGCCTAGATTTTCTTCTAGGTTTTTATGGTATTAGGTCTTATGTTGAAGTCTTTAATCCATCTGGAGTTAATTTTAGTGTAAGGTGTCAGGAAGAGGTCCAGTTTCATTTTTAATGAACAAATATTGACATTAAAAGTTGATTAAGTGAGCTCAACAGGTAATGAAGAATAGCCCAAATTACACATTTCTTTTTCTCAAACATGTTAAAAGTTGCAAAACTCATTTCCATTGAAAGTATCTGGCCATGATTTCTCGACTAACGAAACACCTATCTCCAAAGTTATCTGTGGAAGTCACAGAGCCAATAATGTTTGGCTACTATGACATGTATTTAGCTTAATGGTTCCTTCCTGAGAATCAGATGTCTCTTCCACCTGCGCAGGCTACAATGGAATTGAAACTGATACACTTCTCCCAACAGGTCCCTTTCTTCTCCATAGATTATGTGAAAAATGAGCCCAATTTCAATTCTCTTGTTGTGTTCACTCACCTAACATTGAGGCCGTGTCTCTTTGAGGATCCGTTGTCTGCCAAGCACCCCATTTTCTCTTTCAGCCTCATCACTGCTTTCTCGTCTTCCAACATCCCTCAAAGTTTAGAGGGAGATCCTACTCTGTCCCAGATGTCCCAGGTCCACCCTGCTATGCAGACTCCAGGAATCAGCTCCAGGTCCTAATCCCTTCATTCTCCCCACGCCACTCCTGTCCTGAGTCATAGCCCCTTCCATATAGGCCCACCGTTAGAATGCAATGAGAACAAAAGTCATAGTCAAGGAACAACAGTGAAAAAAACCCCTAAATGTAAAGAACATTTAACTCTGTCTAGGGCCTCATTTTTACTGTAAAGACATGTAAGTCATGTTTCCTGTTGTCTAGGGGGGGACAGTCTAACGAGGAAGATGCAGTCATACCCAGTGTACTATTTAAAATCCTTGGCAACACGTATGTCATGAACACCCACAAATCAGAACAAACAGTGGCTCCAGCACTGGAGCAGACCCCTGCAGACTCAGTGACCAAGGTAACAGCCTTCTATCTGCAAGATACCGGAAAGTCTTGGGTGAATGGCTGGGATGATACAGGAGGTGAAGGGGGCACTAGAGAGACGGGAGAGCAGGTATTTACCAATCAGAATGGAGGTATTTTAATCTGTGACTAACTTAGGTGACCATGTGAGTGCTCACCAGCTGAGCAACAGCACTGCTGGGACCAAAGCATAGGTGGTAAGCCTGTTTGTGCATCCGATACCACCCGAGACACTTGATAAAAAATCAGATTCTATGTCCTACATTCAGATTCTGATTCAGTGATTTTAGGCTGAGTTTGGGAATATGCACATTAGCAAAAGTCTTTAGTGACTTCCATTTGGAAAAGACTGTTAACATGCTGGTCAAGACGGTAGGCTTTGCAGTTTTGCAGGTCTGGGTCAGAACTCTAGCTCTGACATTGGCTTAATCTTTGAGGTTCACTCTACTCATCTGTAAAATGGTTCTAATGATGGCGGTTGTAAGGACTATATGAGAAAATATTTCTGAAATGCTTAGCCCAGACCTGACGTAGAAAAGGTAGTAAGTCTGTACCTCCCCATTCCTCGTCCAAAACAAAAGGAAAACTCTAACTGAACTTTCTAAGGTGCACTGTGGGAATGAAGACTCCCAGGACTCACTCTATTTCACATAAGTCAATATTTCTCAGGGCAAGAATTTACATTTTAAACAAGCACCCAACATCATTCTTAGATTCACTAAATTAAAAATAAACATTGGTGCAGTTGGAGAAAGAATAAATAAGCACTTCACATCACAAGAGTTGGGTACTGCTGCTCTGTCTACACAGGTGCTTTCTTCTGAACACAGAGAGCATGAATGATGTAGGCTCTGGAGGACCAGTGGGTGGGGGGAACTCTAGCACTGAGTCTGCTTGTCAGTATACTCCCTGCATCTTGCCTCCACTCCCCGGGGGATGTTTAACCTCATTTAAATATTGATATGAACCCCACCCCCTCCCCAGCACACCGTGAAGAAGAAATGAGCTCATGGATATGCAGTACTCATGCCTAAGAGAGCATTCTAATTAATGGCACCAATCAATAGTCCCATAGGTTGGGTAGGAGGCTTCCATTTATTTTCTTCTTTAAATTTTACTAACATTTTATTTATTTATCAATCTTTTCCAACTATAAAAATCCTATGACAACTTTGGAACAACTGAAAAATAGGAAAAGAGAATAAAGTGGTTTAAAAATGTTATTTATCCAGGCATAACGACTACATCATCAAAAGGGCTTTCCAGGTCAGGAGTTTGAGATCATCCTGGCTAACATGGTGAAACCCTGTCTCTACTAAAAATACAAAAAAAAAAAAAATCAGTTGGGCATGGTAGCAGGCACCTGTAATCCCAGCTACCTGGGAGGCTAAGGTAGGAAGATAGGAAAATAGCTTGAACCCAGGAGGTGGAGGTTGCAGTGAGCCGAGATCGTACCACTGCACTTCAGCCTGGGTGATAAGAGCAAAACTCAATCCCAAAAAAAGAAAAAGAAAAAGGGCTTTCCTGTTAAAGACGTTGAGTATCTCCTTACCCAGTGCCTAGAAGGAGAGAAACAGTATAGCACAGTGGTCAAAGACATGAGCTCTAGTTTGGGCTCTACCACCTGCAGTGTGACCTTTAGCCAACTTACTTCACTGCTTTTTGTCTGTTTCCTCATTTGTAATGTGGGGGTAATGCTATTCCCTAGTAGATAAAGGTCTCACAATAAGTAATACAATGTAATAAAAAGTGTAGAGCTCTTAACCTGCTCAAAAGGCATTGGATTATTATTTGAATAATACATTTTGATCAAGGGAGAAAAATTGGGTCAGAAAACCCAACTGTTTATAGGTGTTGTCCATTCTGATTGGTCAGTTTGTAAATATTTCAGCTGTCATCCTGGGAATAATAGTTGCAGCTAATATTATCGAGCTTTTACAGTAGCCAGCCACTATTCTAAAAGCATTTAGCCCTCAAAATGGCTTTCTGAGATTGGGAACATGAAGAAATCCCTATATATTCTACTGTTTTCTAATTTTTTCTCTTACCTGAAAAGTTCACCTGTCAAAGAAAATGATTCTGGCTCAAATCACACCCCTGCCATCCAGATGAGCACACCTGGAGGTTCATTTTTTCGTCTCTGCTACTGCTTGAGGGAGTGATGTCTGTGATGTCACTTTTGATTGTTTGCTGCATGGCTAATCTTAAATATTTGTTTAATATGCAAATGACACCTCCCAGTGACAGCTCCAGGGAAACTGCGGATGTCTTTCCTTCAAAACGACACAGCCTCACTGCTGTTCACTCAGTTACTGACATTGTATTGCTTCAATTCAGAGCTCTGATATACTGAATTTGACTTCAAACACAGTGAATGACTTCTAGCAAGGCCACTGTTAACACATACAAAAACACCTCTGTGAGAATTAGAAAATGGTGCTTCCTCTGGACAGATAAATTAGAAGAAAGTAGCACCATCACCACTCCCCTACAACCTAGTAGAAAATTAGAAAACACTATTCCCATCTCAGTGGCTAACATAGGAAGAAAAACCCTTCTGGATATACCTAATATCAAAAGGTATGCAGCTTGGGGAGTGGAAAACCAGTTACATTTGGGGCCAGTACTTACCTTCTTGGCCAGACATCTTTGTTCAGTGCAGCACCTGCAAAACCTTATATGGCAACCTTGACCCAGAGTCCTAAGATATTTACACTTCTGAATTTCCACATATTGTGGAATAAAAATGTTATTTTAACAGCTTGGCATCAGAGACCCTCTTAAGAACCAAGCTTGATTAGGAAAATGCCTTGATGGGCTACTTTATGTGCAGAAAAATCCTTCATGGAAGAAGATGGCTTTATTGGTAGAGGCTCTTTCTGGTTAACAGGAATTTGGTGGGAGGCAGGTGGAGGATGCTTAGGCTAAGAGGAGAGGAATGAGAAAAGGGAAGGGAACTAAGTAATGGGAAGACAGCACATGTAGAGTGATAAGGTCCCGATGGCAAGGTGATCAGAGGGCTTTTTTTTTTCTTTGGGAGGGGTCAAGGATGTCTAATATTCCAGTTTAGGTTTTAGGGATATTGTCACACAAATCTCTTCTGTTGCCTTAAAGCTTTACCAACAATCTGACAAATACAGCCTTGACTCAGGCCAGTGCTTGCAAAACAGCCAAGTGACCCCAAAACTGATCTAATTCCATAAAAGGAGAAACACAAATACAGAGTGACCCAAGAAGCCTAATTCATAGAAGCTGGTCTGTACCATACCTCTGAGAGTCCTAGAGGGATGGGAAGAGACTCTGGTTCTCCAACTATATATGGGGTAGAGGCAAAGTCAATTTCATTTAAATTTCAAAGAACAAGGTAACCCCAGTGGACATCAAAGTTACACATTTCAGCAATGATCATGGAGCTTTGGCTGTCATCTCTCTACTTCTCTCTGAATTGTGATAATTATAGTTCATAACTGCCAAGTGTCTAATATGTACAAGGAACAGAATATATATGATCTTAAACATCAAAACAGACTTAACCAGATGTGTATGTCCACATTTGAGAGTCAAGGGCCTTGTAGGTCAGAGAGGTAAGTTACATGTCCAAATTAGAAGTGTTAAGTGACAGAGTTAAAATATGAACCCAGATCTCTCCAGCTCCAAAGACAAACTACCTTTCAGCATCTTGCGGGAGCGAATTCATATCTGCTTAAACTCTCCTTTCCAACCACTTTAGAAGAAGAGCAAGTTCCTGGGGCTGAGTGTAGGAAACACTTATAGTTGGAAACCCACACACGTGGGCAATTTTCCATTACCAGAATAAAATCTTGCTAATTTTGGAGATAGGCCAGGCTAAACCGGGTAAGAATCTGAATTTTAACGTGGTTCTTAAGGAAAGTATAAATATAGGATATATAGGACAGTTGACAGTTAAGTCCCCCCTGTTGGTGTTAGTGCTGGTATGAGTTTAAGGAATGTGAGAATCAGACCCAGACGGAGACCAGGAAGGGAAATGCCTTCCTCCAGCAAGAACGGAGGCTTTGTTGAGTCCCAATCTCTTCTTCCCAGCCGGCATTCCCTTAACTCCAGGGGTACTTAGACTGGCGTTCGGAGACAGTAATTGCTTTCATTTATGTGAAGAGGGTGCCGTGTATGCAATGTGTGCCTAATTATCCTGCAGCATGGCAACAATGATGCTTATCATTAAATAGCTGCTGGATCACCTTCGTCAGAAGTTTTTCTTAATGTCAACACTACATTCTGTCATGCTTGCTGAGACTTCATGACTTTTTAAATCATGTTGCAGTGTGGTTACAACGAAGATAAAAGCTACAGGAAAACATTCCGTGCAGAAACGCCAAGGAAAGGAGAAGGAAAGTATGCTTTTCTATGTGTCAGGCACACTGTGGCGGAGGTAGTGGCTTTTCATATTGACAACCGAATATCTGGCACTGTTTTAAGTTCCAGAATACATGTGCAGGACATGCAGGTTTGTTACATAGGTAAACATGTGCCTTGATGTTTTGAAGCATCTGTCAACTCATTACTGAGATATTAAGCCCCACATGTATTAGGTATTTATCCTGCTCTCCCTCCCTGCTCCTGCCCCACGACAGGCCCCAGTGTGTGTTGTTCCCCTCCCTGTTGCGACGTATTCTCATTGTTCAGCTCCCATTTATGAGTGGGAACATGCAGTGTTTGGTTTTCTGTCCCTGTGTTAGCTTGCTGAGGATAACGGCTTCCAGTTCCATCCAAGTCACTGCAAAGGACACGATCTTACTCCTTTTTATGGTTGCATGGTATTCCATGGTGTATATGTAGTACATTTTCTTTATCTAGTCTATCACTGACGGGCATTTAGGTTGATTCTATGTCTTTGCTACTGTGAATAGTCTGGCACAGTTTTCAAACGTCCCACTCCCTAGGGGATGGCATCATCCCTCGCTGATAACCACTAGCCCATATACAGACATCACTGAGGCATGAGGGCCTTCAGACAGAGGGCCAAAGGGGAACCTGTGACTATTCTAACAGCATTCCAGAGGTAGGGCAATGGAAGGTTTTGGGGATGTGGCACCATATTGACATTCCAGAGAGAGAAAGCTGAGAGATACTGGAAATATAACATCCCAGGGACATTCTCAAGAAAGGAAGAATTTCTGGGCCTCTGGGAGGCATGGCAACATGAATGAGACATCTTTCCCCTCCACTCACAGGTCTAAGCTTGTCATTGTCCATGAGCAGGTGGAAGCAAATGAGGCCATGGGTTCTGCTTAAATCCTTTCAAAGAGAATTGAGGAGGAGACTTGTTTCCCCAAAGCTAGATAAGTCCTGTAGCTACAGGATTCAAACAGCAGCTCCTGGAAAGAACCGGCACCTTAGAGATCTGTGTCTTTCTGATAAAGCTCAAATTAGTTTGTAACAGTGTATAAAGTCCTCTGGAGCCAAGAAGAAGCTGAATGAAAGTTCTGAGCTCTTCCTGACCCTGAGACAGAGAAGTTCAAGAGGTCAGAAAGGCTTCCTCTAGGTGCTTCTGCAGGGGCTGGCCCACCAAACCATTGCCTCACCTTCAACCCACAGGGGTAGAGATTATTTCACCTCCTATCATCCATAAAGCTGGAAACCTAAAAGGCCAACAAATTAATATACTGTCACTACTAATAATGGCAAATGCTTAGATAGATTTAGCTTTGTGCCAGTCACTGAGTACTTGATGGATATTAGTAATTTTTAAAATTAAACTTCTTATTTTTAGATAAGTGTAGATTCACATGAAGTTGTAAGTAATAATAGAGAAACCCCACGTACCATTTATCCATTTTCCCCTAATGGTAATGTACTGCAAAACTACAGCACAATAGCACAACCAGGAAATTGACATTAATATAGTCAAGATACAGAACATTTCCATCACCACAAGGATCCCTCATATTGCACTTGTATTGCCTTTCCTACTTCCTTCCTAGCCCAAATCCCTCCTTAGCCCCTGGCTGCCACTCATCTGTTACCCATTTCAACGACTTTTCTACTTCAAAAAATGGTATATAAATGGAATAATACAGTATATAACCTTTTGAGACTGCATTTTTTCTCTGAACATAGTTCTCTGGAGATTCATTCAGACTCTTGCATGCATCAGTAGTTTGTTCCTTTTATCACTTAGTAGTATTCCATGATTGCCTCCTTCCTTCCTTCCTTCCTTCCTTCCTTCCTTCCTTTCTTCCTTTCTTTTTTTTGACAGAGTCTCACTTTGTCACCCAGGCTGTAATACAGCAGCAGTGGCGGGATCACTGCAACCTCCACCTCCTGGGTTCAAGTGATTCTCCTGTCCCAGCCTCCCAAGTAGCTGGGATTACAAGTGCATACTACCACATCCAGCTAATTTTTGTATTTTTAGCAGAGATGGGTTTTCACCATGTTGACCAGGCTGGTCTCGAACTCCTGACCTTAAGTGATCTGCCCATGTCAGCCTCCCAAAGTGCTCGGATTATAGGCATGAACCATCACACCCAGCTGAATGTATCACATTTAATCCATTCATCCACTGAAGGATATCTGAGTTGTTTCCAGCTTGGGGATATTAAGAAAAAAAGTGCTATAAATATTTATGTACAGGTTTTTGTACAAATCTGTTTTCATTTCTCTGGGACAAATGCCCAGGTGTACAATTGCGGGGTTGTAAGGTAGTGGCATGTTTGCTTTTTAAGGAATCGGTCAAATTGCTTTCCAGAGTGGCTGTACCATTTTATGATCCCACCAGCAATGTATGAGTGATCCAGTTTCTCCACATTTTTACCAGCAATAGACTGGAGCTGGCATACTGGACAGAATCAACACGTGATCCTTGTGCTAAAGCAACAAGAAGCTTTCCAGGAAACTCTCATTAGAATGTTCCTAGATGGAGAAGAAATGAATCCATCAGCCCACCACATTTTAGAATGGATATATTTGTCAAATTCGCAAGGCAGAGAAAATGCAGAAAGAATGGCTCTCAAGACAGATGAGTTTTGTTGGGGATGTAGTAGAAGAAGTTCAGAAAAGCTTGTGTTGTTGTTCAGGACAATCACAGCAGTGATACCCAAAGTGCTCCGGGTCTCTTGATGGTAAAGGGAAAAGAAGAGACAGCAGCCAAAAGCAAATTTCAGGAACTCTGAAAACCCAAATACTCGGAGTCAGTTTCCTGGAGTCTACTCAGTCCTACTGTTTGCAGAATTCTTACAATCAATAGCACGGTAAATAGTCCAGTGTTCGCCAACCAGTGGCTCAGTCCCTCAGATGCACAGGGCTTGTCCACGTCCATCTTTCTCCTCCACCCCTCATTTCAGCCTTATCTCTTCCCTCTCTTTTTGGCACCATCATTTTTATGGATGCAAAAGAACTTGGACCCTGTACTGTAGCTTCTGTGGCTCTATCCGTCCTCCTCCTCCATTCACTCAGAAAATTCTCTTTCCTTATGGTTCCCAATTGTTTTCCTATCTCAAGCCTTAAAACTTTGATTCCAAATTTCTGTTACGGCAAAGAGTAACTGTGAGAAACCAAAGAGATCTTTCTCTGGATGAAGGTATGAGGGGAGGTTGGGTAGCGCTCAACAACAAGAAAAAGCAATTGGAGGAAAAAAAAATGCCACAATATCTTTTACTTTTAGGATATTAAAATAGTAATTTTTACTGAGGGATTATAAATGTGCCAGGCATTGTGTTAAACACCTTATTACAGATAATCCTTCAAACATTCCAATAACGTATGTACTATTTTTATCTCTCCTTTGAAAACAGGAGAAGTGATTTTGACAGATGAAGTTACATGGCCAAGGTCATTATACCGTAGGCAAAGGAGCTAGGATTCAAGCCCAGACAGTCTCTTGCAGAACCCTTGTCCTGTCCCAGATTTATCAAGCAAGAAAAAATCATTTAGTATCAGCTCAGACATTGAGCCTAAGTCTCCTGGAGCCAGTGTATAGGTTATACTGCATGAGAGAAAGGTAAGGAAGGGCTGTTCCAACACGACTTGCCATGGATGTCGATCCTATCCGGGTTCTGGGACTGTATCTGGCTTCCTTGAGCCATCTTAGATGCCCTTGGATGCCAAGATTAGGTCTGGGCACCAACCTGGGTGAGATTTCCAACCTCACCCAGACTGGTGCCTGATATCTAATTGAAAGAAAGACTTATTTCATTCTTATGACTGCATAGAAGGACAATATTTCTACAAAAACCTACATATTAAAAGATCATTTGGACTTCCAATTCTAATAAATGGATGACCTACCATCCCACTGAAAACCACTAAAAATGCTGATGGTTAGAAATTACCAGTCCTAAGTCTAAGGGAATACAGGAACTTGGAAAGATCAATGGAGTGCTGATCCACTTTTGTGCTGAAAGTACTTCCCAAATCTGATGAACTTACACTTCATGGGGAACAAGGTACTAATTATCAAGCCTAAGGCCTTCCCAAAGTGGGAAGTTAAATGCAAGATTCTACCAAACATGGGACCCCAGGAATTACAGTATCAGTATGAGGATGAACCAGAGATAGGAGAATCCCCAGAGTCTATGAGAAAATTTTGTTTAGCAATGAGCAGAGCAAGGAGACAAATGCCTTCTCTAAAAAGTCATAATCATAGGGGTTACAGCCCAAATTGAACCACCCACAGGGTCCAACAAACTCTAAGTTGTGAAGGACTTTAACACATTTGCAGACTCTGCCCCAGGTGTTCACTAGAGGCAAAGGAAAATGCCCTTAGAAGAAGGTGAATTTCCCTAGTCCTCAAGGGATGACCACATATAAAAATCCAAGGAAAGGCCAGGTGCGGTGTTTCACGCCTATAATCCTAGCACTTTGGGAGGCCGAGGCAGGCGGATCACAAGGTCAGGAGATTGGGACCATCCTGGCTAACATGGTGAAACCCCATTTCTACTAAAAATACAAAAAATAAGCCAGGTGTGGTGGTGCGCTTGAATCACTTGAACCCAGGAGATGCAGGTTGCAGTGAAGCATGATCACGCCATGGCACTCCAGCCTAAGCAACAGAGTGAGACTCCATCTCAAAGAAAAAAAAAAATCCAAGGAAAATAAGCCGCACATAGTAACAAATATTTAAACACACAAGGACAAAAGACACAATGAGTAGAACACAAGAGACACAGAGAAACGACCATGGGCGATTCTTGGAAGACGGTAGCAATGGCAACCTCATGTTTCAATCCCTACCCAAAAGCAGAGCAATTTTATAGAAAATCTAAAAACACGTGAGCAACATCTAAAAAAACAAAAACAATAACCCAAAATTACAAGAGTAGAGGGGGACAGACCACTAATAGATACAAGACCCACACAGTACTGGTATCTGTGGAACAGGGGAAAGAAGGAAGTCATAAAAGCAAAATATGATAGACTTGAAAAAAAGAGAATCCCAAGATAGCCAACTAGAAAGAAGAAAAGAAAGAAAGCCTCAAAGAAATAGAAGGGAGAGGAGGAAATATTAAGAAGACAAAAAGAAATGAAGAACACAGATATTTGTACACCCATGTTTATAGCAGCATCATTTGCAATAGCCAAAAGGTACAAGCAACCCACATGTCCATCAGTGGATGGATGGGGAAACAAACTGTGGTCTGTACATACAATGGCAGCTGGGTGTGGTGGCTCACATCTGTAATCTCAACACTTTGGGAGGCTGAAGGGGGGGATCACCTGAGGCCAGGCATTCAAGACCTGCCTGACTAACATGGCAAAACCCCGTCTCTACTAAAAATGCAAAAAACTAACCAGGTGTGGTGGCAAGCGCCTGTAATCCCAGCTACTCTGGAGGCTGAGGCAGGAGAATCACTTGAACCTGGGAGCAGAGGCTGCAGTGAGTGGAGAGGGCACCATCACACTCCAGCCTAGGCAACAAGAGCGAAACTCTGTCTCAAAAATAAATAAACAAACAAACAAACAAATAAATACTTAAAAAGCATAGTATACATACAATGGCATATTCTTCAGCCTTAAAAAGAAATGAAATTCGGGCACATGCTACAACGTGGATGGGACTTGAGGACATCATGTTAAGTGAAATAAGCCCATCACAAAAGAACAAATATTGTATTACTTGACTCACATGAGGTACTTAGAGGAGTCAAATTCAGAGAGGCAGAAGGTAGAATACAGGTTGCCAGAGCCTGAGGGGAGTAGGAAATGAAGCGTCATTGTTTAATGGGTACAGAGCTCCACTTTTGCAAGATCAAAGAAGTCCTGGAGATGGATGGTGGTGGTGGATGCACATTATGTATTTAATACTACTCAACAGTACATTTAAAAATAGTTAAGAGGGTAAAGTTTATGTTTTGTATATTTTACCATAGTTTTTAAAAATAAAATTTAAAAAGAAATGTAGAGGGAAAAAAGAGAGAGTAACGAGCATTGAAAATAGGCAATGGAGATTGAACAGATGGATAGTAGGAATTTGTGTAGATAAAAACCAAAGCAAAGGGACAGAAGAAATCCTAAAAATTATATTTCAAGAAAACATTCCTAAAATTAAAAAAAAATTTTGAAACTACATTTGAAAGTATACAGTGCAAACATGAGAATACTGACCTGGAATAATTAATTTCTAGAGATATTCTACTATAATATGGGACTTAAAGTATTCTTTCAGTATCTTGCAGAAAAGAACATGTGACTATTAAGGGAAAGAAAATTAGATTAGTAACAGGCATTGAAAGCCATACTTTATGTCAGAAGAAAATTGAGTAATATATATATAAGACACTCAAAGGAAGAAAGCATCACGGATTTTATATCCAGCAAAAATTGATTTTTAAGTACAAAACGCACAGACAAACTTATCAAAGCTCAAGAACTCAAGAAATACTGTTTCTGAAAGCCCATCCTGAGTAATCTACTGTAGAATGAGTTTTAGACAATCAAAATAACTTAATGGTAAGTAACACAATGATTGCTAATGAGCATCAAATAAATAGCTATTAAGGTAAATAAAACTAAGACAAAATGAGAACAAAGAGGAAAAGGCCCTAGCAATGTGTATATAATACAGCTGTTAAGAATGGGGAGACTGTGTAAGCTGGTCAAAATTCCTAGATCTGTATACCTAAAATGAGTAACTTCACTGTTATCCTAAATTTTATCTCAATGAACTTGAAAAACGGAAGGGGTAAGAAGAGCATACCTTAAACATTTTTAAATGTTTTAAGTCATCATAAAGCAGATATTATTATTCAGGAACTGCTGTATACTTAAAATTGGATAAAATGAGGAATTATAATTGGATTATCCTCTAGGTCCTTGAAAACTAGGTTTCTTGGAATGAAAGAGTGCTTATTGGTATAACAGAAATGAGATTTAAAATAAAAGCTCAGAAATCTTGACTTAGAATACCAATATGAATCCATAAGATATTTTGTATATTAAGTTATAATTTGTTTCTTCAAAACTTTTAGAGACAACAACCAACTCAATAGCAATGAATATCCCTAAGTGCCCAAATTATAGTCTTGAAATACCATTTATCTAAAAGATGCCAGGGCTTCTAGGAGAAATAGCTGATTCCAGGTCTGGGATAAGAAATATACAACACTAGCCTGAAATACAGTTTAATTATAGACAGCAATGGAGCTGCTGAAGACCACTAGGGTGACATAGAAAAGACCCAGTAACAAACTCAAACAGGCTTGCGTTGGCACAGATGGGACACGTTGAATTTCAACAAGGATAATAAGCGTAGTGGATTAAAATCCCAGTGTGCTGGGTTGGGAATGGTGGCTCACGCCTGTAATCCCAGGACTTTGGGAGGCAGAGGCGGGCAGATCACAAGGTCAAGAGTTCGAGACCAGTCTAGCTAATGTGATGAAACTTTGTCTCTACTAAAAAAAAAACAAACAAACAAAAACAAACAAACAACAACAACAAAACAGAAATTAGCCAGGTGTGGTGGTGCACACCTGTCATCCCAGCTTTTTGGAAGGCTGAGGCAAAAGAATCGCCTGAACCTGGGAGGTGGAGGTTGCAGTAAGCCAAGATCGCCCCACTGCACTCTAGCCTTGCAACAGAGACTCCATCTAAAAAAAAAAAAAAACTCACTGTGTTCAAAACCGTTAGTTCACAATGCAATTTGTTAAAAAAACAACAACAACAAAAACTGATACCTTTTGGGGATTGCAAGAAACCAACTCATTATATTGCAAACTGGTAAATAAAGAAAAATGAGCATATATTCTGCATTTTTCATGTGAATATACTGGATAATCACATAGTAAATGAAATAAACTGTCTCTATCACAGCATCTGACTAATAAGTGAACATCGTTGTGTCAGGCTGAATAAGAGCCCCCCTAAATTGTCCAAATCTTAATCCCGACCTATGGATGCTATTTTATATAGCAACAAAAGGGATTCTGCAGGTCTGACTAAGAATCCTGAGATGGGGAGGTGATCTAGATGTAATCTCAGGGTTCCTTATAGAGGGAATCAGAGAAGCAAAAGACAATACCGTGGTGAAAGCAGACAGAAACCTGAAGATGCTAAATTGCTGTCTTTGAAGATGGGTGAAGGGGCTATGAGCCAAGGAATCCATTTCCCAAGGCTGGAAAAGGTAAGAAAACAAATTCTTCCCTGGAGACTCTTAAGGGAGCAAACTCCTTCGTTTCAGCCCAGTGAACCTATTTGGGACCTTGGGCCTACAGAATGGTAAGAATAAATTTGTGTCATTTTAAATAGCTAGGTTTGTGGCAATTTGTTACCGCAGCCATTGGAAAAAAAGACCATTAACATTTTGCAACCACCAATAAATAAATAGGTAACCACAATTTTAAAAATAAAATTTAAAAAGAAATATATAGAGAAAAAAGATTAAGAGAATAAGAAATACTGAAAACAGGCAACAGAGATGGAACACAGGGATAGCAGGAATTTGTGCAGATGAAAAACAAAACAAGAGAACAGAAGAAATCCTAAAAATGCTATTTCAAGAAAATATTCCTTAAAGTAAAAAAAAAAATTGAAACTACATTTTAGTTTTTTGTTGTTGTTTGAGACAGAGTCTTGCTCTGTTGCCCAGGCTGGAGGGCAGTGACATGATCTTGGCTCACTGCAACCTCTGCCTCCTGGGTTCAAGTGATTCTCCTGTCTCAGCCTCCCGAGTAGCTGGGACTACAGGTGCATACCAACATGAGGTGATCCACCTACCTCAGCCTCCCAAAGTGCTGGGACTACAGGCATGAGCCACTGCGTCTGGCCCAAAACTACATTTTCAAAGTACACAATGCATACATGAGAATATCGACCTGCAATGATTTACATCAAGACATAGTTTAGGATAATATGGGACTTAAAAAGTTCCATTCAGTATCTATTAAAAAAAAAAAAAAGAATGTTCTTAATATCCATTAAGCATCAACCACTGCTCAAATTACAAAAAGAGATCAACCAGATGCCACGTTTTCCATAATCTTGCCAAACTCTACCTACATCTGATCTCTTCACCAAGCCTTTGAATCAGATCCAGTCTTCGGAACCAGCTGCTAATTAGTAGGAAATACAGAGAACAGAAAATTATAAACTGCACCAAGAATAAACAATCAGCAAACTCCAGATTGTGGGAGATTCCTCCGGCAAAACAGTTTGCGTTCTTCACGAGATTAATTGTAAAGAATGGAAGGGATGGAGAAGAAAACCACAGACTGAGAGAGACTTAAAAGATAGAGCAATTTCTTTTCTTTTTTTTTTTTTTTTTGAGACAGAGTCTCACTCTGGGACCCAGGCTGCAGTGCAGTTGTGTGATATCAGCTCACTGCAACCTCTGCCTCCCCGGTTCAAGCAATTCTCCTGCCTCAGCCTCCCAAGTAGCTGGGCCTACAGGTGCCTGCCACCATGCCCAACTAATTTTTGTATTTTTAGTAGAGACGGGGTTTCACCATATTGGTCAGGCTGGTCTGGAACTCCTGACTTTGTGATCTGCCTGCCTTGGCCTCCCAAAGTGCTGGGATTATAGACATGAGCCACTGTGTCCAGCTGTAATTTTTTTTACATGGGCAAAACCAGACTATAGAGTGTCTAGAAATACACATTTGACAATACACTATGAAATAACTCAAAAGAAGGATGATTGTAAAGAAGAGATCATAGGGGTTTTTTGGAGTTGTGAGGGATTATGGGGTACAGGACATACAGAGGGGTCTTTTGGGGTAGCTGGCAATATTTTTTTTTTGACTTGAGTAATGTTCACTTTATAAAAATTCATTAAGTCATGCAATTAACTTGTGTATTTTTCTGTATTTGTGTGTTGCTTTAGGACTATCATTATGGTATCCAATGAAATAAAATATAGGCTTGAGACAGTCTTCATGAAACAGGAAACTTTTAAATAGATGGCAAGAAATCAAGAAATCTAAAGATAAAACATACATAATTGGTTTTAAAAAGTCAATGAGCAGGTTTAACTTCAGATTAAACACAAATGCTGAAGAATCAGGGAACTGGAAGACAAGTCAAAAGAAATTATGAAGTAGCAGTTGAGAAGCAACCCAAATAGATCCACAAATTCTAACGTAATTCTAATCAGAATTCAAGCAAGGGAAAGCAGAAAGAATGAAGAAAAGCAAAACTATGAAGAAATCATGAGAATTTTTAATAATGACTGAAGGAGAGCAAACACAGAATCAAGGAGCCCAATAAATACCAAGCAGGAAGAAAAGCAAAAACAAACACCTCATCTAGACATATCAGACTGAAATGGCAGAAAACACCAGCTACAAAGAGAAGATCATAAAAGAAGTCAGAAAATAAAATTACCTTCAAAAGATTTAGTTAGCCCTACAGCTGACTTCATTAGTAACAATAGAATAAAAATCATTTTGAAGGTTAGTCTCTGACATATGATGATGGGAAGGGCGAAAAGTTTCAGATTTTAATTTAATTTCTGCAGGCCTATAATGCAATCTCAGTAAAATTACCACTAGAGGGAAAGAAGAGAGAAGGAGGGAAAAGAAAGGAGGTAGGAAGGAAGAAAAAGAGAAAAGGAGAGGAGAAAGGAATAAAACATAAATGACCACCAAAGCCAAATTTAACCGCAGAGTCCTTAGTTCCTGTCTGGCCCCATACCACAATATTAAGGGCAGTGATGTTCTAATAAATATCTTAACAGATGGATCTCTGAAGCAAAAACCCAAGATTTTGTAACGTTTGTCAATTTCTATGGACAAAGCACTTGTACAAAGCCCAATTTCAAGCTACTACCATGACATCACTAAGCTTGGACTCGGGAAGTGATATGTATGGTCACCTCCCACAATCTGGTAGGGCGATTGCTACCATCTCTCCAGCACATTGCTGGTTTCAAGGTCTCAAATGCTGACATTAGTGAGACAGTCCAAAAATCAAATCTATGTCTCTCGAAAGTCACAATCCTTTCCTCTTGAGGCATCTAAAAATGTGATTACCACCTTCTTGGAATGAAGGAGCCCAGTTCAATTTAGAGCTATTTCTGTGTCTAGGTCATTGCAAGGGAAGCTAGTTGCTCAGTAGAAGCTGGTCTTGCAGGTGATGTCCAAAGTACAGAAGCTTAGGAGAAGCCATTGCTCCTATAGTAGCCTAGATACTAGGCAAAAATCTTTTCTTAGAAAAAACTATTATTTGACACTGTGCTGATTAGGAGGACTCCAAATATATATAATCCCAGTCCTTCAGGTTAAAAGCCTTTTGATTTCCTCATAAAACCATTTACACAGACCATCCTATATAGTCTAACCATAGTGCAAGAAGTTATCCCTCAGGCAAGTTTGTGGACGTTTGCAGACACTGTATTGGTTTTCAAGGAGAAAGCCAACAATCCCTATGGAGCAGACCCTATAGATTACAAAAGTTTACTAAAAACTCTTAATTTTTAACAATAGAACACAACTTGAATACTTGGCATATTTTATAATAATAAAAACACAGACGTATGCACACATATACAACTTCCCTTATCTTGTATTCTAGAAAATGAAAAAGATTGGGGTAGTCATGACTGAGAACAGTCCCATTTGATGCAGACTTAAGCTTCCTCGGGTTGGGACTAGTTACACTTGGGTCACCTCTTGGTCTACTAGTACCAGGAATTAGAAATGTAGAGATCCTTGGGCATCCCCAGAATGGCTTGGTTTACAGTCTATTAACTGTGGCATTGGTGAAAAACAGGCCATAGGGGATAGCCCTATCCACATCTTTGAAACTTCCTCAGTTGTTGAAACCTAGATGCTTTGTACCTTAGCACTTAGTTAACACACAGCAGCTTCCTGCCATAATCTACCTGCAGACATACAAGATGAGAAGTCTTCCTAAGGTCTATGTATCTTAGACACCAGAAACAGCATTTGCTATTCTTGAATGTATCAGTAGCAAAAATAGACCATTGGTCTAGTTTCCCTCTACGCTCATAATTACTTTCATTATGATTACCCCATTACTTTGCTCTTTCACTGATTCTTAGTTAGTTCCTCTCCAGCCCTCTTAGTAGAACATCTTAAGGAAAATAAGTATTCTGGGAATGTTGGTGTCTTCTTAGAAAACCCCTGGCCTCTATATGGAAAGTACCCCTCTCCCCTTTGCAGACAAAGAGAAGTGTGTAGGTAGGGTCTCTACGTCAAACAGAAGACCTCATTATAATAGCTTCCAAATCTAGGTCTGCTCATCATATATCTGCATATTAAAGAGAACACAGACATCAGCTCTCAACTGACCTTCTTTCCCCACCAGAATGAACAGCAGCTGGCAGCTTCTTTAGCTAAAGAAGGGAAAAATCTGGTTCGGCTATTCTCCTCTGCAAGGACTCAGTATGAACCTGCTATCAAAATCAGGGAGAATCTTGCACTAAGAAGACTTATGGATAAAAACTGAAAATGGGCATGTGAATGTCTCATGAGACGTATTGTAGGACACTCAGTCTGTCTATAGTCACTCGTATCTCCTGCACACATCTCTTCTACAACCTTACCTCTGTCTCAGACATGTAAGGTACTTGCCAAGCAGAAAGCCAAGAAATCGTCAATCTTCCAAAAGAACACTTGGTTTAGTGTCGTCCAGGCCGCATCCATCAATAACATTTTTTTTTTAAATTTTACTTTAAGTTCTGGGATACATGTGCAGAACATGCAGGTTTGTTACATAGGTATACATGTGCCATGGTGGTTTGCTGCACCTATCAACCTGTCATCTAGGTTTTAAGCCCCGCATGCATTAGGTATTTGTCCTAATGTTCTCCCTTCCCTTATCCCCACCCCCTGACAGGCCCCAGTGTGTGATGTTTCCCTTCCTGTGTCCATGTGTTCTCAATGTTCAGCTCCCACTTATGAGTGAGAACATGTGGTGTTTGGTTTTCTGTTCCTGTGTTAGTTTGCTGAGAATGATGGTTTCCAGCTTCATCCACGTCCCTGTAAAGGACATGAATTCATTCTTTTTTATGGTTGCATAGTATTGCATGGTGTATGTGTGCCACATTTTCTTTATCCAGTCTATCATTGATGGGCATTTGGGTTGGTTCCAAGTCTCTGCTATCATCAATAGCATTCTTTTACATCCAGTCGAAAAACCTAACTTAAAGAAAAGTAGTGGTCAGAAGGTAGGAGCAGCAGCACCCTTAATCCAAAGAGACATGTCAATACACTCAATACACACACACACATACACACACACACACACACAGAGGCGCAGTCAGATAGAGCCATTGTAGCAATATGTGCTGCAAACTGTATGTTTTCTTAAACTTATTGTTTCAACATGTCAGTCAGAAATGTAAACAGAACAGTGGCTTTCAAAGTATGGTCCCTGCAATGGCAGCATCAGCATCACCTGGGAATTTGTTAGAAATGTAAATCCTCAGGCCTCACCCCAGACCCGGTCAATCAGAAACTCTGGGGATAAACACTAGCAATCCAGTTTAAAACACTTCCCAGGTGATTCTAGTAACAGTCATGTTCAAAACTAGCAGAACAGATGATACTAGAATGTTCAGCATAGCCATGCTAGATAAAGGACATTTTTCTGGAAAACTGATTCAACAGCACCCAAGTAGAGAGAAATAATCTATAGAAAATCCACACAATCTTTCTGTTGGTGAGCACTAAATTTGGATCACTGTCCCTATGTTCAAGTGCAAGAAAATAAAAACCATTAACAATAAGCCCATAAAAAACTGCTGCAGGAAACAAAAGAAAATGCCATCATGAACACTTGGAAGAAAACAGCAGAGTTTTCTTAATGTGGTTTACTATAGAAAGAAAAACAAATACATAAAACTATTTGACAAACAGTCATTATGAAACAGGAGCACAACATTGAGTGAGACTAGGTTAAGCTAAAACACATAGAATGTGATAAAAATGGAGTTTAGGTAGTTAGAAAAGATGAGGGAAATTTAAAAGTGCAATAGTAAAATTAAAACACATTTAATGTTGCAATGACTAGGAGTGACAATGTGGAAAAAATGAGATCAGAAGTGCTGGAGACAAACTGTAAGAAACTAACAAAGAAAAAGACATAAAAGGCCAAAGCAGGGACTCATGCCTATAATCCCAGCACTTTTCGAGGCTGAGGTGCCCAAACCAATTAAACTCAGAAATTCAAAACCAGCCTGGACAATATGGAGAATCCCTGTCTCTACTAAAAATACAAAAAACTAGCCAGGTGTGGTGGTGGATGCCTATAGTCTCAGCTACTAGAGAGGCTGAGGTAGGAGAGTTACCTGAGCCTGGGAATTGGAGGCTGCAGTGAGCTGTGATCAAGCCGTTGCACTCCAGGCTGTGCCACAAGATTGACACCTAAAAAAAAAAAAAAAAAAAAAAAAAAAAAAAAAGGCTGAGCACAGTGGCTCACACCTGTAACCCCATCACTTTGGGAGGCCGAGGCGAACAGATCACCTGAGGTCAGGAGTTCCAGACCAGCCTGAACAACATGGAGAAACCCCATCTCTATTTAAAATGCAAACTTAGTCAGGCGTGGTGGGGCATGCTTGTAATCTCAGCTACTCGGGAGGTGAGGCAGGAGAATCGCTTGAATCCAGAAGTCCAAGGTTGCCATGAGCCAAGATCACACCTTTGCACTCCAGCCTGGGCAACAAGAGTGAAACTGTCTCCAAAAAAAAAGATGACAAGGATAAGAGTAGATGATTAATAGAAAATCTTAAAATGTCAACTATTCCTGAGAAAGATATTTCAGTAATTACAAGTCATTGTAACAGTGCATGCAGAGAGTTGTTTTTTTAATATGCCTATTGTTTCAACATGTCAGAGAGCCAGAAATGCTCCAGAAACAGTAATCACAGATGACATGGAAGACGACTTTCCTTAACTGATTAATGTCTTGAATTCACAGATCCAAAAGGCTCAGTATGTTTCAGGCAACAATCATTAACTATGAGAACACTCACATTTTCACCTGGGTGGCAGAAGTAAGGGTAGGGGTGGGAGCCGGAGTGGGGAGCATGGGGGTTGTCACTTCAGAAAATCAACTTGGAGATAGTTGGAGACTCTGTTTAAAATACCATTCAGGCAATTCACATCGGAAATTTACTTCACTATGACTTGTTCTCTTTATTTGTCAGAAGAGCCCTGTTATTTAGTTATAAGAATTCAGCATTAAAAACCCTTTCCTTGATCAGGATTTATTGCCTGATGTTGAAGTTCACTTAATAATGGGAGAAGATTTGACTGCCATAGAGCAGCTGTCTGGATGGTGGGATTTAGGATGACTTTTTTCCTCCTGTAATTTCCAAATTATTTCCTGTAATGAGCATGTGTTATTCATTTACAAAATATCCACTGCAAACAGAACTCAGTATCAACTATGTGCTTGGTACTGTGCTTTCTCTCTCTCACTCTTATTCTTTCATTCCTCCCCTACCCCATAATCGCCAACAAATAAATATCCATGGGATCCACTATTTACAATCTCACATTTAAAGAAAAAAGATAGGCCGGGACCAGTGGCTGACGTCTCTAATCCCAGCACTTTGGGAGGCCGAGGTGGGCGGATCATCTGAGGTCAGGAGTTCAACACCAGCCTGGCCAACATGGTGAAACCTCGTCACTACCAAAAATACAAAAATTAGCCAGGCGTGGTGGTGGATGCCTGTCATCCCAGCTACTCAAGAAGCTGCGGCAGGAGAATCACTTGAACCCAGAGGCAGAGATTGCAGTGAGCCAAGCGTGCCACTGCACTCCAGCCTGGGCAATACAGCAAGACTCAGTCTCAAAAAAAGAAAAAAGATAATTTTTTTCTACCAGCTCTCCATATAAACATTCCAAGATAAATTTCTGATTGGCCTAGCTTGGCTCCAATCACTGTGAAAGGGAGAAACAGAAATTTATACTTGTCCAGTCCTGGACTATATGTTCTGTAGGCAAGATGCTATAATTTTCAAGTTAATCCAAAATATGTGATGGTATTTTTTGATTATTCCACAATGCATACATGCATTGAAATATCATATTGTACCCCACTATATAATTATTTATCAATTAACATAAAACTTCAGAAAATGCAAGCTACAAAACTGAAAGAAAGACACACGGCTATCATTAGGAAAAAAAAAAATGAATCCTTTCAGGAATTTGAGAGGGAGGGTATTTTTTCCCCAAGAAGAACCACGTCATCGGTGTTGAGCAGTCAGAAACTATAGAGGTCTTCCACTACAATCCCAGGTCCAAGAGACACTTGGATATCTTGTATCACTATTCTTATGCATCTTCCTAAAGTGTACCACCAAGACTCAAACATAATTCTATAAGCATCATCTGAAGGACTGGCAGCTGTCTGAATTTGATTGATACTCTGGCAAGCCAATTTTGAAAGTATGTAGAGCTGAGAATACTATCTTGATAGTAATCCCCACTATATTCCAAGGTTCAAGAGAGTTGGGTTACCTCTCTCTACCCTTCTGATTCATTGCCCTCTAATGGACCGGCACAAGTGAAAGACTATCTTGTAATCAGCAGCTGCCTGAATGTAATACTCTGGCTAGCCAATTTTGAATGTGCATAGAATTGGGACTATTATTATCTCAGATTCCATATTCTCCATCGATTTTACACAATCAATGATTGAAACAAGGTGAGTGCTTGGCAACCTGGATGGCTTCAATTTATCAAAGGATTGTCATTCCAGACAGCTGCTGCCTTTCCTGATTTGGATGATTTAGAGGATGACAGAACAATGAACGACGGCTTTAGTGTGATCTTTCACTACCGTCATTAAGGCAGCACTCAAAAACAACAACAACAACAACAACAAACTCCAAGTTCTCTTGCCTGGTTGTTCCTGCCCCTGAAATAGGGTGACTAGGTTAGTAACAGTTGTTCTATTTAATAACAGAGGAATTAACACATTTTAAAGACTGTGCATTGTGAACTTACCAGAACAGGAGGAAGAAGAGTTGGCTTGGCCATTTAGCTGACATTCATGCTTTTCCTATTTATAGTGTCCAGGTTTTCCTTTGGGCAATCACTTCTCTCTGATTCCTCGTTCATATCCTTTGGGTGGAGGTTGAATTCACTGCCTGTTCTAAGGATGGGCATGTGGCTCCATCCAGACCCACCCCAGCATGCACTACTGTGGTTACAGTGATTGGTTCAGGGATAGTCACATGACTCAAGTTGAACCAATGAGATATAAGCACACTTGATGGTTAAAGGATTAGAGGTTCAGGTTCTCCACAGCTGTACTTGAATCTAGAATTAAACCTGGTGATGCTGAGACCCATTTTGCCATCCCACGGAGTCTGAGAGTGAAGCCACATAGAGGAAAGTATTACGATAGATGAAGAGAGACTTCATTCTGATTACCTAATTTGAACACCCTGGTCAGGCCTCACCTGAACCTAGTTCTGGTCCTCAATCTTGCGTTCATGGGAATTAAGACCTATGCAGGGTAGGTTTTCTATCACCTGAAACAAACAAAGAGTTCTACACGTAGGTTCTAGTCCCAACCCTGTCACAAACTAACAGTGTGACATTGGACAAGCTGCTTTATTCCTCTAAATCTAGGTTTTCTCATCTATGAAATGAAGTCATTAGATGAGGCAGATATTTGAGCTTTGGCATTCTAGGGTATTGTACTAAATTATTGTTTCCAATATGGATTTTTGTCAGAGGAGACAGGCAGAAAATCCTGAATTCAGGCCCTTAGGAAAAATAGATGGATTGGAGCAACTGTATCAAGAAGTCTTTCCAGAAAGGGAAATGGATATCTGAAGTGTTTTGTAGTAAGAGCTGATTCTCCACGCTATTTCAGTATTTGAAGAGTCAATTGGTAGCTCTGTGTGTGTGTGTGTGTGTGTGTGTGTGTGAGAGAGAGAGAGAGGAGTTATGTGTGCTTTATAACTTTCAATCACTCGAATTTCGTCCAACTGCCAAGTTTGACTTTTGTAATAAGAATATATAGAATAATATGAAAAAATTTCTAAATGTAATTATGACCCTGGACTAGTAGACTGTATTATTTTTAAAATTCCTGACATGAGCTTGATGTCTTATCATTCTAACCCAAATGTCCCTGAGGCTAGACTTTGAGAATTTTTTACAAGAGTGAAAATTTCAAAATAATTTAGCAACTGACCTAAGGTTAACATTTCATAAAACAAAAGTATTTTAATAGAACAAGAATAAAATATAGTGGGGCATTTTATCTTTAAGCAAAGAAAATTCTTCCTTAGATAGTTGCCAATCTAATTCAACATTTATATCTTTCTTTCAAGTTTTCTTTCTGACTTTTCCCTATGGTCTCCTAAGCAACATAATAGTTAAATTTCCCATTAAGAAATCCCAATAGTGTTTGTCTTCTAATAGAAGAAATTAAGTTATTTATATTTGCTGTCATCACTGTGTGTTAGTTTTCTTTCTGTCATATTAATTTACGTTGTCTGCTCCTCTATGTCTCTCAAGATTTCCCCTTTCTAGACTCTAGCTAATTGGTCAAATGTTCTTTCTTCCTTTCATTTCTTCAGGGAAATAGAAATGTTTCTTCTTTTTTGTATTTTAATTTATATGTATATTTTTACAAGCATAAATATGTTTCTAACCCTGTTTTCTTAGCAATTTCAAAAATTAAAAGCCTACACTCACTAAAGTAAAAAGGCAATTCTTCATTTCTTCTACTCTCAGGGATTCACCTCCCAGGTTTTATTTTTGCAGAATTTTGTTGTTAGATTGATATTTTGTTGTAGGTATGCATGGACTTATCTATTATACTTTATGTCATGCTCTTTCTATTTATTAACTTATTTAATAACTTATTTAATAACCCCATTGGGATTTTACACCTGCATTGTGAGCAATTATTTGTAAGTTTCCCCTATCATTTTTTTGGCTCTTCCTTAGTTCCATTATGTCTGGCTAGAATCACTCTAATGAACATTGGATTTCCTGGACCTCTCTCTCATGTGTCAACTTTTCCATTGTAATTTTTATGTTATTGGAGAGAATGCTTTGGCTAGATATTCCAGATCACTAAGTCAATTTATCTATTTATTGTTTTTTATTTATTTTGACACAAAGTCTTGCTTTGTCACCCAGGCTGGAGTGCAGTGACTCCATCATAGCTCACTGCAGCCTCAACTTCCCGGGCTTAGGCAATCCTCCCACTTCCGCCTCTAACATAGCTGGGACTACTGATGTATGCCACCACATCTGGCTAGTTTTTAATTTTTTTTTGTAGAGAGGGGAGTCTCACTCTGTTACTCAGGCTGGTGTTGAACTCCCAGGCTCAAGTGATCCTCCTGCCTCGGCCTCCCAAAGTGCTGGGATTACAGGCAGGTGCCACTGCGCCCGACCTCGATTCTTTTACCTAATTTTTACTTCTGCCATCAGCCTTTCCATTTCAGTTTTTAATCTTATCAATTATATTCTAATTTCCAAGGTTTTCTTTTTAGTATTATGAAGGTATTCTTGTTAATTACCCTACATTTTTCTGTCCAGTATAGCAGCTATTTAATTAGCTACATGTGGTAGTCACTGGCCACGTGTGGCTATTTAAATTTCAGTTTAAATTAGGTAAAGTTAAATGAAATTGAAATTCAGTGCTTTCTTTGCCCTGGCCACATTTCAAATACTCAATAGTCCCATGTTGGTGGAGACTGCAGCACTGGACAGTTCAGAGTTGTACAGCATTATCATCATCACATACTGACCTGTTGTATAAAGCTGGTATAGACTGATTAGTATTAACAGTGAAAATGGTTTTCCTTCAAACACGAGGCAGTCACTGCCCTCCAGGTAGTGAAAATGGCTGCTAAAAGAGCAGGAAAACTACCATCTTGGACAAACACCACCATTTTAAGTTCCCCATGTTCCTAACCAAAAATCAGCCAAAAGCCCCTCCCAGGTTTAGTCTCCAAAATAAACCCATCTTTAATTGTTAAGCCACTTTTCATGTTTCTTTCCTCTTTCCTTAACTCTTACAGCTGGCTCGAGTGGAGAAGAGCTCCATCCATGTAGGCTTCCCTGCATGATGGGAAGAAAACTTGACTTCTCATTGTGAATGCTCTGTCTTAGTTGTGTTCAGCACAAGTTACTTGGGGCAGGGACCCAAGTCCTCTCCAGCCACCTAAACTCCAGTCCTGACATTATACAGAAAACTGACTTCACAGAAAACCTGGGAGCAAAGTGCTGCAGCCAGCCTCTCTTTCAAATGGGAAATTTGTGTCATTGTTTTGTTGTTCTCTAATTTATGACACTTAGATTATCCTGTAGACCACTGCTTCTCCCTGCCTGCCGTCTCCAGTCTTGATTTTTCTCCAGAGTTCTGTTGGAAGAACTCAGTTTTACAACTGTCTCCTCTTTCATCTACTTGGGGTTATGGTCTCTCGAAGGCTATTAAGGAATCACCATTCATCTGATGCCATATATTTTGTCTGTTTCACACATTTCTCAAAATTTCTGGCTTGCTGATGGTGACATTTTCCATTTTCCAGCATTGCCATTGATTTATTCTTGCTCTTATATTTCTTCTGTCAAGATGTGCTCAGTCAGCCATCTTGAACTGAAAGGAGTAGCCCTATTTCTTAAGCTTTTGTGTCTACAGAATTAGTTTTATAAATACTCATAGAATGTCGGGGCTGGAAAGAAAATCTAAGATCCAGTCCAATCCATTTATTTTATAGATGAACAAAGTGAGACTCATATGAGAAAAGTGACTCACACAAACCTTCACAGCATGAGGTCACAGCAAAGCTTGGACAAAGAGGGCAGTCACTTATCTCCTAGACCGGCCTCTGATCATTGGCCTATGCTCCAAGAACCCTGAGTCATTATAAGAGGTCAATGTCTCAGCCCACGCACAGCCCTGGTTCAGCACAGCAGTTGTTTTGTTATGGAGATCTTTTCTAAGCTCCTCCTAATGCAAAAGAATGGGGGACTCCTATTTTTAAAAGGCATTTTCAACTAAACTGAATGAAATTAAAAGAATCTTCCACTGTTGGTGGGAGTGTAGATTAGTTCAACCATCGGGGAAAACAGTATGGTGATTCTTCAAGGATCTAGAACTAGAAATACCATTTGACCCAGTGATCCCATTACTGGGTATATACCCAAAAGATTATAAATCATTCTACTATAAAGACATATGAACACATACATTTACTGTAGCACTGTTTACAATAGCAAATACTTGGAATCAACCCAAATGACCATCAATGATAGACTGGTTAAAGAAAATATGGCACATATACACCATGGAATACTATGCATCCATAAAAAGAATGAGTTCACCTTCTTTGCAGGGCCATGAATGAAGCTGGAAATCGTCATTCTCAACAAAGTAACACAGGAACAGAAAACCAAACACTGCATGTTCTCACTCATAAGTGGGAGCTTAACAATGGAAACACATGGACACAGGGAGGGGACCATCACACACTGGGGCCTATCAGGGGGTGGGGGGTTAGGGGAGGGAGGGCATTAGGACAAATACCTAATGCATGCGGGGCTTAAAACCTAGATGATGGGTTGATGGGTGCAGCAAACCACCATGGTACATGTATACCTATGTAACAAACCTGCATGTTTTGCACATGTATCCCAGAACTTAAAGTAAAATAATAAAAAAAAAGAATCTTCCTCTTAATCTACAAATTCATTTATTCTAAAAGGTCCTTTCCCCAAGCAGAGTAAAAAAAAAAAAAAAAAAAAAAAAATCAAGGTTATACTTCAAAAGTATAAGAAGAAAGGAGCTTGGAAAATGCAAACAGTTCTTGTTTAGGAATGACCATGACATTGCAGAATGGGTGGGGGCTGTGGAAATGAGAAACAGGCTTCCTCCTTCCCCAGCACGTTCTGGGGTGGGAGCTTATTGTCCATCTGAAGTGAAATCTTTCACTTCGAGCATCTGCCTAATTGCACTGATCTACAATCTGTTTCCAGTGAAGCAAAGTAATTAATTGTTTTAAAATGCTTTCTGAGACTTTAGAAAACTGACCTAAGGTTAATGGTTCATAAACCTCATTTGTGCTTCTATTAGAGATTTTAAAATGTGAGCTGACGTGCTTCTGGACTGGAGAGGAAGAGAGGCCCTCAGAGACCTGCTGTGAAACCTGTACCAGTGGCTGCAGCCAGGGAATTATTCCCTTTTTTTTTTTTTTTTTTTTTGACATCTTAAAGGAAGATAGAGGGAGCAGCACAGATTCTCTGACATCATCTCAGAGAGTTTGACTTAACGATGATGTGTTAAACTAGGAGAGAAGGAGTACACTTTTCCCATCCTAGAAGTTTCATCATCGACCCTCATCCACTCTACAATGGGGTTTGGAACCAGAGTTTCCAGTCCTGGGAGAGCTCCTGCTTCTATGTATTTCTCAATAAAATACATTTATCCCTGTACTTGGCCTCAGAGACTATAATATTTCTAGGGATACCAATAAGGTCTCTCAATAGCTCTTCTAATATGAGCAATTCATTCCAGGGGATCACAAAGACTTACTTTGGGGATTATGAACTCACATGCATCCAGACACCAGACAGATAGCAAAAGTAGGTTGGGAAGAACGGTGGAGACTGAGGAACTGAAACAGGCACATCCCTTTCAAAGTGGGGAGGTTCACTGCTTTTCAGTTCTAACTGGTCGTTGGCATGCAGAAATGCGTGCCTCGTGTTTCCAGAGGAATCACAAATCCAGATAACAAGTGAAGCCTAACCCTTATTTGGTGCTGGTGACTAATTAAAAAATAGAGACACTTTCAGCTACAAGCAACACACATCTGTGATTTCCCCTGTCCCACCCCTGGTTTGAGATTTCTGCTTTGGTTCTCCCAGAAATAACTATCAAATGCAAAGACAGAAAAAAAATTACAGAAGGAGCAGGATTGGAAAACAATGTAAAGACGAAAGCATTACAGAAGCAACAACTTTTAGCTACCAAATGATCAGTGCCTATGCAAATTCTAAACAGATGTGGCTGGTCTGGTGAAATTCCAGCCTATAGGACATTCTCCTGCTGGCCCCCAGAGTGGTCTTGGTAACACGCAAACTCTTGTTTATTTGAATTCTGGGTTAGACTAGAGGGGTAGTGACCTCAAGAAAGGTGGGTATTCCTAGGGTATTCTCAAGGGTAGACATCCTAAGAGATTCAAAAAGATTGAATTTCCAAGGTATACTCATACTAATAAATTGAAATGTAACCATGGCACTTATAATAAATCACTTCAGTTCACCAAGTATGCATGTATGAATGTTAGGATAAGTAATTTATAGACGTCGTCTTGTTTCGTTTGCACAACAAACAAAATAGGTACTATAATTATCCCTTTTCTATAGATGGGAAAACAGGCTCAGAGAGGGTAAGTGGTTTTCCTGCAGCTCACAGATGATAACACCTGCATTTTGTCAGAAAATGAGCTCTCTCAATCTTTGTGTTATTCTTTGTCTCCCTTGAGGACACCTAGTAGGAAGTTCAACATAATATTGAAGTGATTTTCCCCTCCCAAATTCCAAAGATTCCCAGAGTGGGCTTAAAAGTAGGAGAACAGATGGTTGTTGGGTGGTGGTGGTGGTATATCAATTTCCTTCAAATGTATATCTGGAATATACAAAAACAAACTAGGGTGAGCAGAAAAATCAGCATGTTCTAAAAAAGAAAAGACTCTGTAGCTTTCAAGATATTTATTATCATTTTGTGTACTCTGGGACCATATGGATAATATCAGTTGGCCTAAGATTGGTAGGATAAGGAAGAGAGACCACAAAAGAATTTGAGAAAGTGAGGGGTAGACACTGAGAGGGAGGGTATGACCTGGACAGTGAATTGCTCATGTGGGTTGTTGAGATGTTTATTTATATTTATTTATTTTTTTGAGTATCACTCTGTTGCCCAGGCTGGAGCACAGTGGTGAGATGTTGGCTCACTGCAACCTCTGCCTCTTGGGTTCAAGAGATTCTCCTACCTCAGCCTCTTGAGTAGCTGGGGCTACAGGCACCCACCACCAGGCCTGGCTAATTTTTTTGTATTTTTGGTAGAGATGGAGTTTTGCCATGTTGGCCAGGCTGGTCTTGAACTCCTGACCTCAAGTGACCTGCCTGCCTTGGCTCCCAAAGTCCTGGGCTTACAGGCATGAGCCACCACACCCAGCCTGTTGAGATGTTTAAAAACAACTTTATTAAGATATACTTCACATACCACACAATTTGTACATTTAACATATACAATTCAATATTTTTTCTTTTTTCAGACATGTATAACCCACCCCACAGTGAATTTGAGAAGATTTTTATCACCTGTAAGAAGCCCTGTACCCTTTAGCTTTCATCTCCCTATTCCCCAACCCTTCTCTGAAATCTCCAGAAAAAGCTCTAGACCTGGCTACCCCAGGGATTTCCAGGAGTGTAAGCCAGAAGTCCTCTGCCAGTTCATTTTTCAGATTCAACATCTCCAATTGAATACTCAAGTCTTTGACCCCTTTTTTCCTTACCCCTACCTTTCTGATAACTTACCATTTCCAGTACTAACTTAGGAGATGGGTTGGATTTATAAACAATTACCCCAGATACTGCTCAAGAGGTCGCTATGTTTAGAGTGGGTCTAAATTCAGAAACTAGTACCCAGATCTTTCTCTAAGCACCATCAAAGGCAGTTCTTCTGAGTGCATCTTCACAACCTGTTGTTCTATTTTCTGCATTATCTTGAAGAGCCTACATCATTGTGAAATTATAGGATATAAGTGAGTTTTGTTCAAAGCAATGGTGGGAAGTGGTTATTCTTAAATGATGTCTATTAAGGACCTACAAGTGAATCGAAGTGTTAGGCATTTTGAGTTGTATGAAAAGATTTTAGACTAGTTTAGGGGAGATAGAATATGAACTGAGATTGGAAGGAACATGGCATGGGAACACAGCATTTTCTTCAGAACAAAACTAATTTGGTTCAAATCCTAATCCCATTACTTATCAACTGCACAGCATTGGGCAAGGTAACTAAGCTTCTCTGAATCTCAGTCCCCTTACCAATAAAATAGAAATAATATCACTGTATTAGTCCGTTTTCATGCTGCTGATAAACACATACCAGAAACTAGGAAGAAAAAGAGGTTTTAAAGGACTTACAGTTCCACATGGCTGGGGAGGCCTCACAATCATGGCAGAAGGCAAGGAGGAGCAAGTCACATCTTACATGGATGGTGGCAGGCAAAGAGAGAATGTACCAGCAGGGGAAATGCCAGATGCTTATAAAACCGTCAGATCTTGTGAGAACTCACTCACTATCATGAGAAAGGTATGGGGGGAACCGCCCCCATGATTCAATTATCTTCACCTGGCCCTGCCCTTGACATGTAGGGATTATTATAATTCAAGGTGAGATTTGGGTGGGGACACAGCCAAACCATATCAGTCACCTACTCTATATTGTGTTTCAAGATTAAAATAGGTGAGATTGACAACCACCATAACAATGATTACTTCTACTACTGCTACCACCACTACCACCACCATTTAAGTGAGCATTTATTTGTCAAGATGTTATAAGTTGCTTAATATGTATTCTCTCTCTAACCTATCCAATGACATGGAAAAGCATACAAGATATAATCCTCCCTTCAGAGATGTAAAAAACCGGCTTAGACAAGTTAAATGACTTGCCCCAAACCATACAGCTGGTGAGTGTCAGAATTAAGTATTAAAACCAGACTTGTTGGTCACAAACATGACATCATGCCCATTATTGTCACAATTAATTGCTACTAGAACAGTAAAAGGAAGAATCCAGAACATGAAAAGAGACTTTTTTTTTTTTCATTCAAAAGCTAGAAATCCATCTTTTAAAAGTCAGGCAAACACTGTTAAATTTAAAATAGGCAATTTCACATTTTGATGGCTGTGTTTAAAACTAGGCAATATCAAGTACATGGTTTAAATGCCAGTCTAAGGACGAGAGACTATGTCTAGACAGCTGGTTTACCAGCTCCAACACATCGCCTGTGTTCACCCATCTGCCCCACAGGCCGAGATGAATTTTTAGGAAGAGATGCTATTCAATCACTCCGTAAAGGGGCTTCAGAACATAACCTGCCCTTCCTGGAACTATCCTGTGACATCCCCAGCAGAGAAACTCTGTCCTCTGTTCAGCAACAAACCTTGGGATCTGCCCAGTTTCCTGTCCTTGGGTTCCTGCAAAGTCACCATAATTTGAATTTTTATAAATCAAATCCTATTTCAAATGCAATTGAAGAACTTGCACTTTAAAAAAATCCTGTCTTGAATCCTCAAGAAAATGGAAGACTGACGTTGAACTGAATAGCTAATCCTAAAATTATCCATTTTGCAAATTCGGAATTTGGTTCCCAACCTTGTGAAAACAACCTTTAAACTTCGAAACCAATTTGAAATTCAAGTTTGTGGCTCGGTCTTATGGGCACTCCTTATCACCTTGGCTGATAAGCATTTAAATATATTCATTAACAAAAATAATTGTTGTCACAGTTAACTACATTAGCACCTTTTAATTGAATTAGAAATTAGATAGGGGTCATGAATATTTCACTAGGACTCACTGCCAGCCTTCCCAATTTCCATCTTTAAAAAAAATACTGCCATGTAGCATAAACAGGTAAATTCACGATGTTCATGTTCCTGCCTTTTCTTATAGTTTTGCCACAAAAATCATCCCGGTGTCAAAAACGAATCAAAATCAAATTTTTAACTTTCACGCTGCTCTTCTGTGCTTCTTGGCATGATGCAAGGAGTTTTCTGTCCTTAGGAAATTTTATACAAACATTGACTCAACACAATCCAGAAACCATCAATCCTATTGCATGCTGAGAAGGCTAGGGCTTTTGAGGTAGAGTCCAGAGTTCTCGACATCAGCACAACTGACATTTGGGGCCAGGAAACTCAGTGGGAGGCCTGTCCTGCAAATTGAAAGATGTTTAGCAGCATCCCTGGCCTCTACCCAGTAGATGCTAGTAGCACATATGACACACTCCATCCCCTGTGTGACAATTAAAATTGTCTCCAGGTAATATTTGTGTGTCTGTTTGTTTGCTTGAGATGAAATCTTGCTCTGTCGCCCACGCTGGAGTACAGTGGTGTGATTTTGCCTCCCTGTGGCCTCCACCTTTGGGGTTCAAGTGATTCTTCCACCTTAGCCTCCCAAGTGGCTGGGATTACAGGCACACACCACTACATCCAGCTAATTTTTGTAGAGAAGGGGTTTCACCATGTTGGCCAGGCTGATCTCGAATTCCTGACCTCAAGTGATCCTCACCATGGCCTCCCAAAGTGCTGGGATTACAGGCATGAGCCACCGCACCCAGTCATGTCTCCAGATATTTGGGTGTCCATATCATATCCCACCCTTGGGGGAATAGTTTGCTCCCCAGCTGGGAACCACTAAGACAATAATATAGATTCAATTACTAGCCCTGCCTCTTTTGTTTGTGTGTTTGTTTCTTTGAGATGGAGTTTCACTCTTGTTGCCCAGGCTGGAGTGCAATGGTGCAGTCTCGGCTCACCACAACCTCTGTCTCCCAGGTTCAAGTGATTCTCCTGCCTCAGCCTCCGAAGTAGCAGGGATTACAGGTGTCCACCACCATGCCTGGCTAATTTTTGTATTTTTAGTAGAGACAGGTTTCGCCACATGGGACAGGCTGGTCTCGAACTTCCAACCTCAGGTGATCCGCCTGCCTCAACCTCCCCAAGTGCTGGGATTACAGATGTGAGCCACTGCACCTGGCTCTAGCCCTGCCTCTTGTGTTTGACCCTTCTCTGAGCCTCAGTTTTGTTTTGCATATGTGAAATAGAAGCAATCATAACTATCTCACTGGGTTGCTAAGAGACTTAAACAATACCAAGTGAATAAAAAGCATAGCTGAGGGCGTGTTCCTTAATATCTAATGTAGTAATAATCATAGCAACAGAAGCAGCAGCATCACTAGCAGAACTTGCATCATGACATAAGAGAAGGGGAGGAAAGGACAAGCTGCTCCTCTTCTGTTTATGCTCCACTCCACTCACAAAAGTGCTCGTGTTATTGGGCTGAACCACATTAACCCTCCCTGCCAGAAGAAAGACCCAAGAGGGCCCCTTCAAAGGCAGCAGTAACCCCTGGTCCCCGAATCTTTAAGCTAGTTTGACTCACTCTTCATGCCACATGTGCGGTGGACGGTCAAAGCAAGCCCCAGATACGTCCCCAGTGGAGACATTTGAGACAGCACAGTGAGGTTTAAAAAAAGAAATTGGATTTGGAGTCTAAGGCATCTAAATTCCAAACCTGGCTTCTGTTGTTGGGCAAGTTCCTTAATCTCTGTGAGCCTCAGTTTCCTTAGCTTTAAAATAGAGTCAATGGGCCAGGCGCGGTGGCTCACGCCTGTAATCCCAGCACTTTGGGAGGCTAAGGGGGGTGGATCATGCAGTCAGGAGTTTGAGACCAGCCTGGCCAAGATGGTGAAACACCATTTCTACTAAAAATACAAAAATTAGCCGGGCATGGTGGCGGGCACCTATAAAACCAGCTACTGGGGAGGCTGGAGCAGGAGAATTGCTTGAACTCGGAAGGCCGAGGTTGCAGTGAGCCAAGATCACACCATTGCACTCCAGCCTGAGTGACAGAGCAAGACTCCATCACAAAAAAAAAAAAATAAAAATAAAAAACAGTCAATGAAAATTCTCCCATAGACTGGTTGTAAGAACTAAATGTGGTAATACATACAGAAAGCCCAGTGTGGTGCTTGATACACAGTAAGTGCTCAGTTATCTGTAGTAATTATCACTTTTATGGCAAAGAATATCACAGTGCTGGCCCAGCACTATGGCTCATGCCTGTAATCCCAGCACTTTGCGAGGCTGAGGTGGGTGGATCTCTTGAGGCCAGGAGTTAAAGACCAGCCTGGCCAACATGGCAAAAACCCATCTCTACTAAAAATACAAAATATTAGCCAGCCATGATGGTGTGTGCCTGTAATTCCAGCTACTTGGGAGGCTGAGGCAGGAGAATTGCTTGAACCTGGGAGGTGGAGGTTGCAGTGAGACGAGATTGTGCCACTGCACTCCATCCTGGACAACAGAGCAAGATTCTTTCTCCAAAAAAAAGAAAGAATATCATGATGTTTTACAGCAACGTTTCTCCACTGTGGTGCTATATACATTGTAGGCTGGATAATTCTCTGTGGTGGGAAGCTGCCCTATGCATCCCAGGATATCAGCAGCATCACTTGCTAATGAGATCCCAGTAGCACTTCTCCACAGCTGCGACAACCAAAAACGTCTCCAGGTATTTCTAAATGTCCCACGGACACAAAACTGTCCCCTCTGCCTTTGAGGAATACCGCTCTACAGAAAGTGGATTCCCTTCCTAGTCTAACTGGTCACTGCATCCTGGAAGGATGCCACCTCTTCTAGGAAGATTTCCTGCCTTCGTTATGCAGAATTCACAGCTCTCCTCATTGCCTCATAAGTGTTTGTTTGCTCATCCGTGTGGTCTGCTAGACTGGGAGCCTCATAAGGGCCAGCTCCATTCAGATCTGCATCAGTTGGCACAGAGTGGAGGGTAGTGAACAGAGCACGAAAGGCAAGGAAACAAGAGAGGACACAAACAGATGGAAAAACATACCATGCTCATGGTTAGGAATAATCAATATTGTAAAAATGGGCCATACTGCCCAACATAATTTATAGATTCAATGCTATCCCCATCAAGTTACAATTGACCTTCTTCACAGAACTGGAAAAAACCACTTTAAACTCCATATGGAACCAAAAGAGTGCCTGCATAGCCAAGAGAATCCTAAGCAAAAAGAACAAAACTAGAGGCATCACGTGACCTGACTTCAAACTATACTACAAGGCTACAGTAATCAAAACAGCATGGTACTGCTACCAAAACAGAGATAGACCAATGAAACAGAACAGAGGTCTTGGAAGCAACGCCACACATCTACAACCATCTGATCTTTGACAAACTGGACAAAAACAAGCAATGGGGAAGGAATTCTCTATTTAATAAATGGTGTTGAGAAAACTGGCTGGCCATATGCTGGAAGCTGAAACTGGATCCCTTCCTGACAACTTATACAAAAATTAACTCCAGATGGATTAAAGATTTAAACATAAGAACTAACACCATAAAAACCCTAGAAGAAAACCTAGGCAACACCATTCAGAACATAGGCACAGGCAAGGACTTCATGACTAAAACACCAAAAGCAATGGCGATAAAAGCCAAAATAGACAAATGGGATCTAATTAAGCTTAACAGCTTCTGCACAGCAAAAGAAACAATCATTAGAGTGAACTGACAACCAACAGAATGGGAAAAAATTTTTGCAATCTACCCATCTGACAAAGGTCCAATATCCGGAATCTACAAAGAACTCAAACAGATTTACAAGAAAACAAACAAACAAACCCATTCAAAAGTGGGTGAAGGAGATGAACAGACACTTTTCAAAAGAAGACATTTATGAGGCCAACAAACATATGAAAAAATGCTTATTATTGGTCATTAGAGAAATGCAAATCAAAACCACATTGAGATACCATCTCATGCCAGTTAGAATGGTGATCATTAAAAAATCTGGAGACAACAGATGCTGGAGAGGATGTGGAGAAAAAGGAACACTTTTACACTGTTTGTGGGAGTGTAAATTAGTTCAACCATTGTGGAAGACAGTGTGGCAATTCCTCCAGGATCTGGAAATAGAAATTCCATTTGACCCAGCAATCCCATTACTGGTATATTCCCAAAGGATTATAAATCATTCTATTATAAGACATATGTACATGTATGTTCACTGCGGCGCTGTTTACAATAACAAAGACCTGGAAACAACCCAAATGCCCATCAACGATAGACTGGACTAAGAAAATGTGGCCCATATATACCATGGTATACTATGCAGCCATAAAAAATGACAAGTTCATGTCCTTTGTAGAGATATGGATGAATCTGGAAACCATCATTCTCAGCAAACTGACACAAGAACAGAGAAAACCAATCACCATATGTTTTCACTCATAAGTAGGTGATGAACAATGAGAACACTTGGACACAGGGAAGGGAACAATACTCACTGGGTAGGTTGGGGGGGTGGAGGAGAAGGGAGGGGAGGGACAGCCGGTGGGGCGGGGAGGATGGGGAGGGAGAAAACAGGGAGAAATGCCTGATATAGGCGTTGGGCGGAGGGGTGTGGGGGATGGAGACAGCAAACCACCATGGCATTAATGTACCTATGCAACAATCCTGCAGGATGCAGGATGTGCACATGTACCCCAGACCCAAAGTACAATTAAAAAAAATCAAAAAAGGCCAGGCACAGTGGCTCACACCTGTAACCCCAGAACTTTAGGAGGCTGAGGCAGGCAGATCACTTGAGGTCAGGCGTTCAAGACCAGCCTGGCCAACATGATGAAACCTCATCTCTACTAAAATTACAAAAGTTAGCCAGGCATGATGGCGGCCACCTGTAGTCCCAGAAACTTGAGGGGCTGAGTTGAGAGAGTCACTTGAACGCAGGAGGCAGAGGATGCAGTGAACTGGGATCACACCACTGCACTACAGCCTGGGTGACAGAGCGAGACCCCACCTGTGTCAAAAAATAGTGATAATAATTAATTAATTAATAATAGACGTTGGCATGGATGTGGTGAAAAGGGAACTCTTTTACACTGCTGGTGGGAATGCAAACTAGCACAATTACTATAGAAAATGGTATGGAGATTCCTTAAAGAACTAAAAGTAGAACTACCATTCCATCCTGCAATCCAACTTCTGAGTACCCAAAGGAAAAGAAGTCATCTGAAAAAGACACACACACATGCATGTCGATAGCACAATTCGCAATTGCAAAAATATGAAACAAACCTAGATGCCGACCAACCAACCAGTGGATAAAGACAATGTGGTACACATCCACCATGGAATACTACTTAACCATAAAAAGGAATAAAATGATGGCCTTTGCAGCAACTTCGATGGACTTGGAAGCCATCATTCTAAGTGAAGTAACTCAGGAATGGAAAACCAAATATCATCTGTTTTCACTTATAAATGGGAGCTAAGCTATGAGGATCCAAAGGCATATGAATGATATAATGGACTTTCTGGATTCAGGAAGAAGGGTGAAGGTGATGAGGGATCAAAAACTACATATTGAGTACAGCGTACACTGCTAGGGTGATGGGTACATCAAAACCTCAGAAATCACCACGAAAGAACTTATCCGTGTAACAAAGAACCACCCGTTCCCCAAAAACTATTGAAATAAATTTTTTTAAAAAATTAAACAAATAAATCATTATTTTCTGAGCACCTGCTATACACCAAGGACAACATCTAAACTGCTTGCAAGTACAATTTCCTTCAATCTTCTCAATGGGTTGGTCAAGTATGTATTATTATGTCCATTTTACTAATGAAGAACTGAGGGTTAGAGAGAAGAAACTCAGTTAGAGACACATGGCAAGTATTCTGATGGACTTAAGGTTTGAACCCACCTTCTCCCCAAGCTGTGCTGCACCCTAGAGGTCTCCCATCTGCCAAGGGCTTTATCAGATGCATTCCTTGTCCTATGCATGAGATCAGGCCGGGCACGGTGGCTCGCGCCTATAATCCCAGCACTTTGGGAGGCCGAGGCGGGTGGATCACCTGAGGTCAGGAGTTTGAGGCCAGCCTGGCCACCATGGTGAAACCCTATCTCTACTAAAAATACAAAAATTAGTCGGATGTGGTAGCATGCGCCTGTAGCCCCAGCTACCCAGTAGGCTGAGGCTGGAGAATCACTTGAACCTGTGAGGCGGAGGTGGCAGTGAGCAGAGATTGTACCACTGCACTCCAGCCTGGGCAACAGAGCGAGACTCCAAAAGAAAAAAAACAGAGAGAGAGATCAGAAAATTGGGGTGGATTGCCCAAGGTCAGGAAATGAGCTGCCCAGCTTGAAGAAACAATCCATTCTAGATCCAAAGAGGAGGCACCAGGCATTTTTTTACTTTTACTGAAAAGGTCATATTGGGGGCAGCAAGACCCACAGTGACATCTTTTGACAATTTCATAAAGTTCCACCTGCAGTTGGGGGGCAAAGTTGAAGCCAAGGCCTATATCATCCCAGCCCCTCTCTCCACCTCTAGCTCAAACACCAGCTGGCCCTTAGCTCCCAGAGCATCAGCCTGCAGGGGTATCAGATCCCGGTGCATGAAGGAGGCATCTCCCATCCTAGACTTGACCACTCCCCAGTGCAGCTGCTGCTTGTTATTTCAGAAATTCTGAGAAATACGTTAAATAGGCTAAGGGAGACAGACAAAGTGGACAGCAGACTCCAAAAGGTTAATATCTTCCTTTTCAGATGGCTCCCACAGTTGCCATGGATATCTTCTACAGGAGGCTTTGCAAGTTCCACATGAAGGAGCTGAAATTAATAAACTCCTTTGAACTCAGAGGAAACAAACCAGGTGGGGCTAAAAATGCTGCAGCCTGTTTATAATCATCTTAGACAGAGGGCCTAGATGTGCAGATGTGTGTGCAAAGGGCGTTTGGCTGTCTGTGGGTGTGTGTGAGTTTCAGTCACACACATGCAACTGTATGTGTGCCTTTGGTTTTTCTGTCTATACACGTGAAAGAGGGTCAGAAAAGGACTAGACTGTCTGCATATCCCAAAGGGCAAAGATTAATTTGATAGTTTCAACCAGGCAGCAATATATTCAAGGTCAAGGGTTATTTTTATTTGTCTCTGCAATCCCATTAGCACCTAGGCCAGTGCTTGTAGATGTTCAGCTACTGTTTATTTAACAGTTTCATCCGTTCATTTAACAAATAATTTTGAGGGGCTGGTACTGTGCTATGCACAGAGATGATTACCACAGGAAACAACACAGAGGCTCTTTCTTCATGGAGCTTAGGGGCACGAGAGAAGTGGATGAATGGGTTGAAGGGTAAATTCCCATATGAAGTCATATAAGTACCTTTCCTATGGTTTATGTGTGTGCCTATGTGTGTATGTATGTGTACACAGGTGCTTATAAATAGACAAAAGAATCACCTGAAAAATGAACTGTCAGTGAGGAACAGAGTCTGTGCATAAAAAATAAAGAACATGATGTGGGCACAGTGGCTCATGCCTGTAATCCCAGCACTTTGGGAGGCTGAGGTGGGCAGATCACCTGAGGTCAGGAGTTCAAAACTAGCCTGGCCAACCTGGTGAAACCACATCTCTACTAAAAATACAAAAACTAACCAGGCATGGTGGCGGGTGCCTGCAATCCCAGCTACTCGGGAGACTGAGGCAGGAGAATCGCTTAAACCTGGGAGGTGGAGGTTGCAGGGAGCAGAGATCATGCCACTGCACTCCAGCCTGGGAGACAGAACAAGAATCCACCTCAAAATAAAACAAACAAAAAATAAAGGATATGGACTCTGGAGTGAACAAGTCCTGCTTCTGTTGCTAATCAGCTACACCACCTTCATCAATCAGAGCCTCAGTTTACTCACATTGAATATTTTTGGCATACCTACCATGTGCCAGGTACTTTCCAGGTCCTGGGACATAGCAAGGAGCAGAGTGGACATCAAAATCCACCCTCATGGAGAAATGATTCTAAAACTCAGTGACTGCCAGAATGGCAAGAGACTCCAAGGTGGCCCAGGGAAGCAGGGAAGGTGTCTGAAGGAAGTGACTCTTCAACAGAGACATGAAGGATGTACAGGAGTTGGCCAAGTGACAGGTAGAGGGGAAAGGGTTCCAGGCAGAAATAGTGTGCACAGAGGTCTTGAGGCAAGAGTGATCGTGGCATGTTTGAAAAGCTGGAGGAAACTGAATACAGCAGCAGGAATGTGTGTAAAGGGGAGGAAAGGGTGTAGGGATGGGTGTACATATGTGTCCATGCATGCATGTGTGTGTGTGAGTCAGTATGAGTGTGTCTCTGTGAGTGTGTGTTTCTAGGCATATGAGTATGAGCATGTATAAGTGTGCGCATGTGTATCCAGGTATGTATATACATGTATGGTATGGTGTCCGCATGAGTGTGTCTGTGTGTGTCTTTATTTTTAAGCAGAGTGTGTGTCTCCATGTATGAGTCTGTGTGTGCATGTATTCCCATGCATGTCTGTGCATGCCTATGTGTACATGTGTGTCTAAGCATGTGAATGTTTACGCATGTGTCTGAATGGGTGTGAGTTTGTGTGTGTGCACCCAGGCATATGAGTGTGGGTGAGTACACCTCCTTACAAAGAAGTTTGCAGATACTATGACCAGAAAGCCACAGGTAAAGGAATAAGACTTCCTAGGGGAGTTCTGTAACCACGCAGCAAAATCAATATTCTAACCGAATTGCTTTTATAGATAATGTATCATGTGAGAAAGGTTTTAATTAAACTGTGGCCTCTAATAAGGTTCAGACAGAGCTCCAAGAATCACAGATCTCACTGTTCTGCTCAGACAGAGCTCAGGGAAAATGGGGAGGAAACTGGGTATTATCCGACAGGCAGCCCTCTCATTCCTCGTCCTCCTCTGTGACTGCCATTCTCACCCGCCTTGATAGAAATTCATTTAAGAAAAAAGACTGGGCATGGTGGCTCATGCCTATAATCCCAGCACTTTGGGAGGCCAAGGCAGGTGGATCACCTGAGGTCACGAGTTCAAGACCAGCCTGGCCAACACGGTGAAACCTTGTCTCTACTAAAAATACAAAAATTAACTGGGTGTGGTGGCAGGCGCTTGTAGTCACAGCTACTCGGGAGGCTGAGGCAGGAGAATTGCTTGAACCCAGGAGGCGGAGGTTGCAGGGAGCCGAGACTGCGCCACTGCTTTCCAGCCTGTGCTACAGAGAAAGACTCTGTCTCAAAAAAAAAAAAAAACACAAAAATAGTATATTTAGGAAATGCTGTTCATGAATTTTCCAGAAAACTATGCAAACATATTGGTAGTCAAAGAAATGCAGATGAAAACAAATCACATTTTTTGCATAAAAGAGTAAAAAATAGATTTTAAAATAATATTTACTTGCAGTAAGGGTACAGTACACAAGGCACGTTGGTGATGGAAGTGTAGATTGGTTCATATTTTCTGAAGGATATTTGAACCACAGTATCTGAAACTTTAGATATACCTTTGGATTCAGCATTTCTGCTTCTAGGAATTTAGCCAAAGAAAATAATCACTCAAATGGGGCAGGTTAAGTGTAAAAAGTTGCTCATCAAAGCATCATTTATAAGATGAAATTCTTTTTATGATGGTGTGATCTTTTCCATAATTGGACTCTAAAGGCTGAGAGGAAAAGGTAATAAGCATGCCACATTTTAAGGATAGTAACCATCAATATTTGGCCAGCCTTCTCCCTGAAAGGTTAGGTTTGAGGTAGTGGCGTGCTGGTAAATGTTTAACAATCAGCTACAGGGTGGAGGTGGAGATGGGGGGTTGTCAGATGATACGAATTTTCGTGGTGTAAATATTCCCACCAGGGCTGATTTTGAGCTTCCAATGTGCCCTCATGAATGCGGAGTTTGGAAGAGATGCTAACAATTGTGCCCCACAAGCCAGTATGAGCAGCGTCAGCATACGATGGGATAGAGGAGCCACTTCAGCTGAACCCATGCTGATTCCTTGCTATGCCTGTTTCTCAGAATATATAAGTCAGAGAGGGAGAGAGAAGTTATCCTTTGGAGAGGCACAATGTTGGTGCAGAGAGATTCTCCCTACTTCCTTTTACTTCCCCAGAGGTTCTACTCCTTGTGGCAAAATGAGAGAAGCACAGAGAAAATCACTCACTGAGTTTGGAGGCATTTATAAGAAGGGGCTGCCAGTCCCTCTCTCCCTGCTTGCTGACCAGTTTAGTGCTTCCTGAACTAAATAAGAAAGCATCGGGACACAGTAATAGTGCAGACTGACTACAGGGATGATAGGAGACAAGTCCCACTTGGTTCCCTCCAGTCCCAGCTTTGCAAGTGGAATGGAAGATGGATGAGGGGAAGAGGCACTTTAAATAGCAAGAGAAATGGACATTGTCCAGTGACCAAGACTGAATCTTAAGAACCAAGTTCAAACAGAGACCTTTATTGTTTTTATTTTTTATTATACTTTAAGTTCTGGGGTACCTGTGCAGAATGTGCAGGTTTGTTACATAGGTATACACGTGCCATGGTGGTTTGCTGCATCTATCACCCCATCATCTACATTAGGTATTTCTCCTAATGCTATCCCTCCCCTAGCTCCCCATCCCCTGACAGGCCCCAGTGTGTGATGTTCCCCTCCCTGTGTCCATGTGTTCTCATTGTTCAACACCCACTTATGAGTGAGAACATGCAGTGTTTGATTTTCTGTTTTTGTGTCAGTTTGCTGAGAATGATGGTTTCCAGCTTCATCCATGTCCCTGCAAAGGACATGA
>CAUYLG010062696.1:0-39103 GCA_963573385.1 Cacajao melanocephalus | reverse complement strand
ATTTTATATATTATATATTTATATATTATAATTTATATTTAATTTTTATATATTTATATACTATATAACATTTATATAATATATATAACATATAATATATATTTATAATATATATTAATTATGTTATATATATTATATATGTTATATATAATATATATAACATATATATAACATAATATATAATAAATATATATAATATGTAATATAAATATATATAATATATATACTTTTTTTTTTCCAAAGCCCTGGATTCCGAGACAGAGCTCAGAGAAACCACCAGGGCCTCCAGCCTCGGCCTGCATGGCACTGGGCTTGCCTCATCACCCTTCCCTTTCAGAGCCTCTGAAAGTTCATCTTGCAAAATCCATATGACAGCAAATGTGTCTGCTCTGACTGGGAAGCCCCAAATAACTTGTTGGCACCCAGGTGACCATAAATCTCTGTCCTGAGTTATGGGCCCAGAAGCAGAAAACACGTGGACATGGAGGTCCAGTGCAAGTCATTCTGCTATTTTTAGCTCCCACTTTCTCTCAGAGAGTTAGGGGCTGACAACTGGAGGCTCGGAAGCTGTAAGAAGAGCCATGCTGGGCAGGACCGCTCCCCTGGGGCACCCGCCTCTGCAGACAGAAACCGAGACACCTTCCCCAACCCCGAGCCAGACTCTTCTGCTGCAGACACACTTTATTTCCTTTCCAGGAATGACTGCCTCAAGATAGCATCTTGTTTACTTTTACTCGATTCTTATTTCTCACTAAGGTGGGGAGTTTCCATCTCAAAAATCCCATACAAGAAATGAAGAGACAGGAGAGAGACGGAAAGTATCTAATAGACCAGACAGTATTTTTCACGGCTAATTGTGGATGATTTTCATAACTGGCAGACAGCATTTTGATCTTTGATCTTAGAACACCTGCACGTCTGACAACGGGAAGCACAGATGTGTTCCTCGGGATTTATCTATTTTTAGAAACGAGCACACATTCCACCAGCTTTCTCGTGTTCGCTTTCCAAAGTCACACGATTGGACTGAGCATTTATAAATAGATTCAATAAAAAGAGGTTCCATTAGGTAAATACACTAAAACTTGAATTTTTTAAAGATCCCCAAGGCTCCCCTTTATTTGGTCTCTTCTTGAATCATGCCCTGAGAGCAAACCATGCAGTTTTATTGCTGAATATACATTTTTTTTAAAAAAAAAGAAAGGTAATATGATATTCTGTGTGAAAAAGGAGCTCGATTCTTGGCCACACCTAAGCACGCAGCCGCATAGTTATCCCTTGAAAGGAAGTCCATGTGATTACTGAGAGCCTGGGAGCCCTCCTGCTGGTGGAGGCTGTGTACACAAAGCCGGGTCACCCCAGGGGCGTGGGGAGAGGACATCACAGCCTGAACCCTGCCCCCAGCACAGGAAATGCGCCCCCCACCCCCGCACTCCTCAATGCACAGTGCAGGTTTATCAGAAGGCACTGGAGTTCAAGGAAAACCAAGCCTGCTGTGTCTTCCAGTGCTCAGATTAGAATGAGTGAATGCTTCTGGCATGCCGCCGTTTCTTCACTGCACTCCTAGCGCTGCTCTGAACCCTAGAGGAAAAATCGTGCCTCCCTGAGCTGCAGAGTGTGAGGCTTCGGGCTATTTTCAGCTTGCATTTCTCACGCGGGCTTGCCACGTGGGGCTGCTGCTGTCTGCTGCGGTCTGCAGCCTCCCTGCTGGGGATTCTGCCCAAGGAACCAGGATCCCATGTCCCCTCCCTCTGGTGGTTCCCTCATTCCCTCCCCCAGCCCTGACAGGGATTCCCAAATCCCACCAGAGGCAGGAATTAAACGCAGAGACCCCAGCCCAGGGCTACAGAGGGGTCTCTTTAAATGAGGATGTCGTCTCCAAGACAATTGTCCCATATTCTCCTAAGTACACATAGATATGTAGTTTCATATAATCATCTTTTTTTAAAAGCTGTTTCTATGTGCTCTTATTAAGCATAGCATAGTGCAGAGCACACTCTAGCAAAGTGACGATGGCTGAAGATGCATGCAGGTAACCTCTTAGGGGACTTAAATGCCACCCTCAACACACACACACATACACCACGGCTACATATGCTCAGTATGCGGCTTTAACAAAATGGTTTAAGATGGAGATGCTATCAACTTGATTCTCTCGAAGCAGAAGCACCCAGCTTTCTCTGTGTGGCAGCCTGGACCTCACACAGTTAGATGGAGGGAGGAGCAGCATGCTGACCGTATTCTTGGATCTAAATCAATGTATTTTGTTCACGGTTTCAACTCTGTCTGCAACCCCATGCATTGGAGTCAGCTGACTGCGGTGTAGGGAGGGGGAATAGGAATCCAAGTCCTTCCGTGAGGGCCATTAGATCAGCCACCTAATGTGATGGGACACCCACACACTTCAAAACCAAATGAAGCCACACCCTCCAAGCGCCTGCCTGACACGTCGCTCATGATGAGGCAGACATCCATTAAAGTGATTTGTGCAGATGGACCACCTCAGCACTCACAAAAGCCGGTACAATTTCTTCTAATTTCACCCAATGTGCAGATGGGGAACATGGAGGCCCAGCCAGGGAAATTAACGTGCTCAGGTCACATGGCGGCACGTGGTAGAGGTGGTGCGGCTGGGACTGCAGCCCAGGCAGGCTGGTGCATGGGTCCTCATGCCTACATTCCAGGATCTTGGTGGAGGGAATGTTCCACAAACAGGCATTTACATGTGTAAGTCGAAAATAGGAATTCTGCGCATAGACATACCAACTGTCATTCTCACGTCCTGGCCTCTGGGGATAAAGTAAATTACAATAAACACTTTAAAGGTTAATTCTGGTGGGACCCGTTATTTCTAAATCAGGATTCATGTGGCATCGACTGTTTAATTCAATTCACTCATTCCTTCATTCACGCCATCAGCAAATGTGCACTGAGCAGCAAGCCCGTGCTGGGCCTGGTGCCCTGGCAGCCCTTGGTGCGCCCAGGGCTTCACACTTGGACCCTGTCCTGGGTGCGTTTGGTGTGTTACTAGAGACATGAGCTTAGTGTCAGGTGTGTCACCAAGAGCTGCAAAGGGGCCACATGGGGCAGAGGCGAGGGTGTGGTGGCGGAGCTAAACCAGAGTCAGTGCGCATGTGATCTTGGCATCAGGAGAAGGCGCTGAGCTTTGACCCAAAGCAAAGTAACAAGAAGGGGCAGCACAGTGGAGTTGTATAGGAGGGAGGGAGGGAGGGAAAGAGGGAGGGAGGGAGGGAAGGAAGGAGGGAGGGAGGGAAAGAAAGAGGGAGGGAGGTAGGGAGGGAGGGAGGGAAGGAGGAGCTAAACCAGAGTGGGTGCGCATGCGATCTTGGCATTGGGAGAAGGCACTGAGCTTTGACCCAAAGCAAAGTTACAAGAAGGGGCGCAGCACAGTGGGGTTGCATGGGCGGGAGGGAGGGAAGGACAAGTTTACTCTGGGGCTCCAGACACATACAGAGATACACACACGGGTATGTGCCATGAGGACAAAACCGGGACCAGCCAGTGTGGTGGATGTTCTCTAGAATCGTCTGGGCTTCCTGCCTGTCTGCTGTCACCCACCGGGCAGCAGGAACAATTTAATGTTAATCCGTCCCCTCCAAACACCTCTCAGGGCTGCTCCTCAGTAGGGCTGCTGCTCCTTGCTCCCATCCGTGAGTCTCCTCACCCTGCCCAGCCTCTGAGAGGAACCCTGGCTATGTGAGGGGAAGGTCTTGCAGGGATCGGGGCGGTGGGGGCTCCATGGACCCACTGGGAGGTATGCTAAGATTGTCCTCCATCTGTATGAACTGCGAGGCTCCTGCTGCCTTGACTGCTGACACCAGGGCTGTGCACAGCCTTCCCCCAGGGTGGCACACTGCACAGGGGGTGTGGCTCGGGGGCCCATGGGGGATGAAGGAGGGGTGATGGGTGCTGCGCTGCTGGAGCTCTCCCCATTTTCATGCCATGGAGCCCCAAGGCAGTCTGTGGAAGACCATGGGCTCCTTACACTCATGCTTCTAAGGGTATGAAATAAATGACATTAGGTGGCAGAGAAAACCAATGACACAGCAAAATAATTCTTAAAAAACAAACTTGCTATATGACAACACAGGTGCGTTATCAATGCTTTAAAGAATCCAGAACCTGGTTTTATAGCTGCTGCAATTTTGGAATAGTGATGAGTACACACGTGTCAGGATAATTGCAACAAGCATAACACGAATGGAAATAGCAGATTGCTGTCGGCGAAGAGTCCCCAGGACAGAGGGTTGCCAGAGAAAATACAGGACAGCAGTTAAATTTACATTTCAGATAAACAATGAATAATTTTTGTAATGTAAGTGTGTGTCAAACGTTTTGTGAGATATACTAAAAAAGTTTATCTGAAATTTAAGTTTAACTAGGTATCCTATATTTTTTATTTGCTGAATCCATCAACGCTCCTACAGTCGTTTATTGTCCACATTTATAACTGAAAGAAATGATAACTTCCGGTTAGAGATTAGTGACAATAAATATTTTTTTTCCTACCAAGTGTATGGACCTCCTTTGGTCAGGAAGCCCTGGCCCAGCACCACCCCTCGCCGAGGCATTTGTGTGCAGGGCATCAGCCCACAGCAGGCACCTGTTTCTGTTCTCACGATCATGCTTCATGGGCCCTAACTCTGTTTATCTGCTGGCCTGGCCTCACCTGGGGTCTTGCTAGTGTCCTGGACCCTGAGCGTCTGCGGCATTATCCAGAGATCGTTGGGCTGACTCCTTACTGGGGATTCAAGCCCATGGGCAGTCCCTGGAAGACGTCACCTCTGCCATCTCTGACTGTGTCTCACTTGTACCACCCAACACTTTACTGGACAGAGATTCTTCTCTCGCTGGGATCCTTTGCTGGATTATAAGTCCTCTGAAAACTGGAGTTAGATCCAACATTGTCTTACCAGCTACTAAAACAATGCCCTACACACAGTAGGTGCTTAATCCTTGCTGAATCAACAAATACATAAAATAACGAAGACTCACAGACCTCTTATTATGTTGCTGATTATGATTATGTTTGTCATTTTGTGTAAAATGTGCCCAGGGAGGCAAAATGGAGCCATTCGATAGAGCCTTACAAACCACAGTGAGGCTGCGCATGGTGGCTCACACCTGTAACCCCAGCATTTTCAGGAGGCCGAAGCGGGAAGCTCACGAGGTCGGGAATTGGAGACCAGCCTCCCCAACAGAGTGAAACTCCATCTCTACTAAAAATACAAAAATTAGCCCGGCATGGTGGCATGCACCTATTATCACAACTACTCAGTAGGCTGGGGCAGGAGAATTTCTTGAACCTGGGAGGCGGAGGTTGCAGTAGGCCAAGATCGCGCCATTGCCCTCCAGCTCTGAGTGACAGAGCAAGACTCCATCTCAGGGGAAAAAAAAAAAAAAAAAAAAAAACACAGTGATACATTTTAATTTCATGAACTGGGAACTTCAGAGCCATGATGAGCTTCTTGGGAGAGAGGGATATATTTGTAGTGTCAATCGAGAAGGTGTATTTTGGGCAGCATTCCTGGCAGAGCAAGTGGGAACGAGGAAGACAGCATGGTGACTTCTCCTAAGACTACTGTGCACTGGGAAAGCTGTTCCAAGCTCCCTTCCATATGGAAGTGATGTCATAGAGACCTATTTTCTTCTCTTGGGTCTTCCTAAAATCTGCAGCTGAAGCAGCTTCCATAATGCTCAATATAACCTTCCTCCCCAGACCGGGAGGATGAAAAGTCCACCCCCTCCGAGACAGTAACTGAAGTTTCACATTAAAATGAAAACCTGCCTCTGGGGCACAGAACACTGACGCTGGAAAGGCCATGATGTTCCAGCAGTAATTGCCTTTCTGGTTCCAGCATCTTTTTTGTTCGTTCAAACTCTCAGTTAGCTGAATACATTCAACACGTCTGACCCTAATACGAAGGGGAACTGTAACCATCCCAACAGCAAAGCAGCTCTGGGTACAGCCAAAGGGTTCCAGTTGAATCTCAAGTGTGCGGACATTCAGACGTGGTACCACGTGACCTGGGTGAAGTGAGAAGTCACCTTTCCATTCCACGCAGACGCCTCACAGGTTCAGAGGCCCCACATCTCGAGCCAACCTCGACCCCGTTCCCCTCTTCTGTCCCATCTCTGACCCCATCCAATCCTTTCTGAAATCCTCTTAATTCAGCTTCAAAATATGTCCAGATGCAACTGCCTCTCCCCACTGTCACCATCCACCCCCGCACTGAGTCCCCTGGGACTGCACTCACAGTCCGACATTTGCTCCCAACAAAGGGGGCCAGACCTCCTCAACCTCCTGCAAACGGCAGGGCATGCTCTGCACCAGGGAGCTGCACACTCGGCTTCTCTATTCTCTGTGAGGCCCCTGCACCCGCCCTGTTCTACTCGCCGCAAGCTTTTCTCCTTCCTCCAAACTCTCTAATTCACTTTTACACAGATGCTTCGTGGTTCTTGTCTTTCGCCCTGCCATGAAGTTGGGGGTTATCTTTGTCTTTGTTTACTTCAGTATCCCAAGTGCCAAGAGCAGTGCCTGGCTCACACAGAGCGTTCCATAATTATTTCTACGATGAATGAGTGATGGAGCAGATGAGCGAATGGATTCAAAGACGGGTGAGACAGATGACTCAGACTTACTTTCAGGTCCTTTCCATCTGGCTAACTACCAAACCAGCAGGCTAGCAACGCGAAGGATACACCCAATGTCAGAGGAAAGACTTGGGCTGGGCACATTCTCCCATTCCCACAGAGGAACACACATGTTCTCGGCAAGGCCTGCGCAGAGTGAGTTTGACAGTCAGAGGCAGTTTGTCCCTCTATGCTAGGGCCACGTTCAGGGTCCACCTGTTATCATCAAAGGGTTTCTCACTCCATAGTGAGAGACTTGTGTCTGTCTCCTGCCTGTGATGGGGCCAGGGCCATTGCACCCCATGTGAAATGATGGATTCTTAGAAAACTGCTCCTAGCAGCATGGTCGAACGTGGAGGACATTATATTAAGTGAAATAAGCTGGGCACAGACAGGTGAATATTGCATGTTCTCACTCATGTGAGAGCTAAAAAAGTGGATCTTGTAGAAATAGATGAATAGTGGTTACTAAAGGATAAGAAGAGATAGGATAGTGAGACATGAGTTAACAGATACGAAATTACAACCAGATACAAGGAATACATTCTAGCAGTAGGACCAGGTGCAGTGGCTCATGCCTGTAGCGATTGGGAGGCCAAGGCAGGCAGATCACTTGAGGCTAGGAGTTCAAGATCAACCTGGCCAATATGACAAAACCTTGTCTCTACTAACAATACAAAAATGTCTGGGTGTGGTGGCAAACGCCTGTAATCCCAGCTACTTGGGAGGCTGAGGCACAAGAATCACTTGAACCCGGGAGGCGGAGGTTGCAGTGAGCCGAGATCATGCCATTGCATGCCAGCCAAGGCAACGGGGGCAAAACTCTATCTCAAAAAAAAAAAAGAAAAAAGTAAAGCCTATGATATACTTTTTTATTTGATGTGGCATGCCCACCTGTCCCTGCATTTCCCACCACCCTTAGCCCCATTCCACAGCTGAGGATGTTGGAGAATGTGTGAAGCTGCAGGCAGGAAAAGTGTATCTCCTCAAAAGGTACAAAATTGGCTTTTAGGGCAGATCAAGTGTCAATGTCAAAATGCCTCACACTCAAGCAAAGCAAGACGTTCTTTCCATGGACCGCCGTCACCTGGGCACCTGGAGATCCCTGGTGCCCAGAAGGGTGTCCACACGGGGCCAGCCAGACGCACTCATTTGAAAGGCAGAAGGCCAGCCGGTGGGTTGGGTCGGGTGGGAGGCAGTGGGACGTGAGTTTTGAATGGTGTACTCTGCCCCACAGAACATGCAGGAGGTCTGTCGGGTCAAGTCTTGTTCGCAGTGCCCAGGCAGCTGGTTTAGAATGCCCACCACTGAGTGTTTCCCAGATGGCAGCTGCTGTCAGGGCCTCTCTCCAGACCCAAATTAGAGAAAGTGGCTGAAATCTGAGAAATAACTTGAGCACAATATTAAGAATCTCTAAGTGCTACCTCACTCTAAGTGCTACCCCATTAGGACAGCTATTGTATTTAAAAAAAAAAAAAAAAAAAAAAAAAAAACAGAAAATAACAAGTATTGGTGAGGATGAAGAGAAATTTCAACACTTGTTCCACTGGTGGGAATATTAAACGGTAAAACCACTGTAGAAAACAGCGTGGCAGTTCCTCAAAAAAAAAAAAAAAAAACATAAAATTACCATATGATCCAGCAATTCCACTTCTGGGTATGTACCCAAATGAATTTAAAGCAGAGACTCAGATATTTGCACATCCATGTTCATGGCAGCGTTATTCACATAAGTTTATGCTTTCTTGGCATTAAAACTGGCTCCCTTTGCCTCATTTTCTATATAGCTATCCCTAATTCGTCTTGTCCCACCTAATGGGACAGTCAAATGTTTTCCGCACAAACACATCAAGTAATGGACCAGTTTGGATGGTGTACTGGGGCCGCCTCCTACTGGCTGAAAGAGCCTACTGTTACATTTCCAGGAACTGTAAGTTAGTTATGTATTGAGAGCCCAACATTCGTATGGCAGGAGCTTTTACAAAAGTCCAGAAATCATCCAATGCTACAAGTCAGGTTTTGATTTGTTTTTACCCAGGAGCCGTTTCCCCACACAGCAGGGTACCAGCTCCGTCTTTCCTTGCAGGCCTCTCTCCTAGCCCCCTCCTGCTGCTGTAGGCTGCCAGGGCCCCCCCCCCCGCCCCCCGCCGCCGGGGCCTTCAGTTAGCCCCTGGAGGGCCCCCTTCACCCTCTCCTGCATTGTCTTCCATTTCCTGGTCAGATGTCTCTTTCTTCTTCATTTACTCCCTATTTTGGGTGAAATCTTCCAGTAGCTTCCTTAGCAAGAGTGCACTGGAAATAAATTGTGTGATCTATTAAAGAGAAAAATATTCCTGACACTTGTTCAGTAAAAGGTGGTAAGGAAGGCTTTATTCAAGGGAGCTACCACAATGGGGTTTTGTAGTAGGCAAGAGACACTGACTCAACTCTGATGACAATAAGCAAAAACACAGATTTATAGGCAAGGAGCAGGTGTCCGGGGTGGGTGGATGGAAAATTACTAACAGTCATTCTTTGCTAAGGCAGTTCTTTGCTAAAATGACCTGTCTGGATTTTTGCTGAAGGTAGCCAGGGTGATGAGATAGCAAGAGTGGTCGGACCAAGGGTGGGGGATTTTCACTAAGGTGACTCAGCAGGATGCTTGCTAAGATCAGAGTAAGTGGGCCACAAGCAGAGCCCAAGGTCGGGGCGCAGTCAGAATTCAGAGGAGCCAGACAGAGTTAGATCGCGGGTAGAGCATTGGTCCGGAGCTTTGCACGCTTTATCCTTGCTCATGATGGACTTAGGATCCCTTGACAATGAAATTCCAGGTTGAAAATAACTTGGCATTTTGAAAGCCTTCCAGTGCCTTGCAACTTGCAACGCTGCAGTTTAAAGTTGGCTGAAACCCCCTCCTTGTTCCCAGTTATTTGCCTGTGATTGTTACTTTGTCTTTCTGGAAGTGTTTAGGATCTTTCCTTTATAGCTGGTGTTATAAAAATGTTCCAGTGACATGAGTTGCCTTGGAAAAAATACTTGAAAAAATTTTCAGTGTTTTTCTGGGAAACATAACTGATCCTTTAAATCTGAAAACTCTAGTCCCTTTGTCCTGTTTTTTCTTATTCTATTGATAAATTCCTCTCCATTTTTTTCAGTTATTCATTTAAGGAATGTATAATTCTTTGGGCATCTAGAGTCTACCTTTTCTCTCTTTTCGTTCCTATTTTCACCTTTGTCTTTTTGAATCTCTAAATACTTTCTAGGATATTTCATTGACTTTTTCTACTCATTAAAATTTTTAATTTGTTATACTTTTAATTTCTTTGTTATTTTTAAAGTTTGTTTTAAAATCTTTTTTTTCTTTTAGTTAATAGAGATGGGGTCTCACTATGTTGCCCAGGCTTGTCTCAAACTCCTGGGCTCAAGCAGTCCTCCTGCCTTGGCTTCTTACTGTGCTGGGATTACAGGCATGAGCCACCATGCCCAGCCTATACTTTTAATTTCTAAAGGCATTTTCTTGTTCTTTATTATTCACAATGGCATCCTGTTATTTTTTTCATAGGCGCAGTATTTTGGGGGATATTACGTTTTTCCCTGTATGTTTTGAGCTCTGTCATGTAGGATGCATTCTCAAATATTTAATGATTCTTGGTATATATTTAATAGTAAATGATTGAAATCTAATTGAAGGTAACACTTCTCCTTAGGGTGTGAGCTGGGACCCAAGTGAGAGAAGTTGCAGGTCTTGAGTTTGGGACCATTTAGCTGCTACAGTAACGAGGCATCCAGCCTGTACCCTGGGGTGCTGTGAACCCAGCACAGGTGTCAGCAACCTGGGGCAGGGCTGGGAGCTCTCCCCATCCACAACAGACAGACACCCTGTTCTCACACCAGCTCTCACCCCTCTGTCCCACGTCCAGAGTTCACGGGCTTCTGGCTGTTTCTCTGTGTGGGGGCCTGCAGGCAATGCACCCCTCTTGGTGTTCTGAGGTTCCTGGCATGCAGGCTTCAGGGCCTCTGCAGGGAGACCCGGGTTCACTGCCCGTCTCAGTGGCGACTCCCTCTCTGTTTTCGCTCCGCTGCCTTCCTTCCTCTGGTCATCGGATGCTGTTGCCCACTAGGCCGGTCTAGACACTGTTTTCTCCCTGGCTCTAACTTCTGGGGCTCCGGGGGAGCTAAGATAACTTGGGTGTTCAGCCTGCCATCTTTAACTGGACCATTTATCCATCACTTCTCCTGTTCTTTTCGCCTTGCATTCTGTCCCTTGTAGGAGCATCCCTGCGCCTTGGCCAAGGAAATCCCTTCGCTGCACTCTTGCCCCATCTCTCCCCGATGCCGTAGTCCTTTTCTTTTCTGTTTTCCACCTCTCTTTCTTCACTGAGTCCTTCTCAGCCTGCAGGCGTGCTCCCTCCCCCACCACCACCATTTGAAGGCGATGAATTCTCCTGGAGCTCCTCCATGAGACGGACACTGCGACTTCACACATGAGCACAGCCCATGCCCATGGCACCCGCGAAGGCGGCTGACAACTGCAGGGAGGGGGGAGCCAGGCCCCTGTGGGGCAGGAGAGGGTGTGGGGGTTGCGGGATGCGGGGCCGCAGGAGCAAAGGCTCCCGGGGGCACAGGAGGTGGGGAGGCCTTCAGAGGGGAGAGCCCAGGGGAGTCAATGCTCTTTCTGCTGATCTTACACACTAAGGAATCCAGGGAATTTGTTTTTTGGTTTTTTTGAGACGGAGTCTTGCTCTGCGGCCCAGGCTGGAGGGCAGTGGTGTGATCTCGGCTCACTGCAGCCTCCGCGTCCCAGGTTCAAGCGATTCTCTAGCCTCAGCCTCCCAAGTAATTGGGATTACAGGTGTGCACCACCACGCGTGGCTAATTTTTATATTTTTAGTAGAGACAGGGTTTCACCAGGTTGGCCAGGATGGTCTCGAACTCCTGACCTCGCGATCCGCCCACCTCGGCCTCCCAAAGTGCTTGGATTACAGGCGTGAGCCACCGCGCCCAGCTGGAAGCCAGGGCATCTCTGAGCTGAGGAAAGAGCTTGTGTGAAGCTCTTTGAAGAAGGGCCTTGCACCTTTGGCAGTGTCTGCCCCCACAGCTGCACTGCAATTGCTCTCTCAAATATCGCCCATGATTTCTGGGTATCCCACAGAGCCCTCCTTTTCGAGTTCATGGCCTCCCGGTTCCTCCGCGTCCGCCAGGACTGTGGCTGAAGCTGAAGCTGCCCCATGGAAGCCTCCTCCCCTCGGTGTCCACGCGCGGCCCCCACACTGCCCCCTGCTCTCCACAGCGCGCCTGGCTTCTAGCCAGAGCCTCCCTCTCACCGTGCCCTCTCTCTGGTGCCCACCCACCACCAGCCCTTCAGCAGCCTCCAAAGGTAATCTCAGCCTAGCACCCCGAGCTTCCTTCTGCTTTGCGTGTGGAGGAGACGCGATGTCCCGGAGGCCCCAGGAATCTTCAACCCAAGCTTCCAGATCGAACCTGTCTCCCCTCCAGCCTCTGTTACTGCTAAACTGTTGCTCTTAGTCATAACATCAATCACCTCAGCTCAGCTCCTGACTGAGAACACTCCACCCTGTCCTCCATTCCTCTCTTCACAGAGCACGATTCACCAAATCCCAGTCATTTTACCTCAGAAATACCTCTCAAATCCGTCACTTCTTCTCCACAGAGTCCCACAGTCCATGCAGAATCTTCCTCCCTGTCCCTGTCCCTGGTTACCGAGACCTTCTCCACACGTTTCCGAAGCTCAAAAATGCCTCGCGTCTCTGCCTACCAGAGGCTTTCCGCAGCTCCAGTCCAAACTGTGGACTTCCCAATGTCACCACGCCTGTGTCCATTCACCGCGGCTACGTGAGACCCACCGGGAAGGGTCAACAGCCTGAAGGCTGTTCATCCATAGCACTTCCTCTCCCTCTGGATATAGCAGGACAGCACCACCCCATACCCTTGAAGTTAGGTGTGACCACGTGGCTTGCTTTGCCTACTAAGATGTGAGTGTTATGGTGAACCCCAAGTTTCTCTTCAAAGAGTCAGTACGTATGTTCAGCTCTCTTATTCCTTAAATCTCTATTTTAAAGTTTAACTTCCTTGTAATTCCAGTAAACAACCTTCTCCTCCAGTTCATCAGTAGTTCACATCTGCTCCCCCTCCCCCCAACCCCCCATCCTGATTCATCCCAGTCACCTGATCACCCCTGGCTCTGACACGCCAGTAACCATCCTTCCCGCCAAAACACCCACCCTGCTACTCCAGCTCGGACCCCTGCTTGTTTTTTTTTTTTTTTTTGAGACAGACTTTCGCTCTTGTTGCCCAGGCTGGAGTGCAGTAGCGCAATCTCAGCTCACCACAACTTCCACCTTTTGGGTTCAAGCAATTCTCCTGCCTCAGCCTCCTGAGTAGCTGGAACTACAAGCAGACGCCACCATGCCCGGATAAGTTTTTACATTTTTAGTAGAATCGGGTTTCTCCATGTTGGTCAGGCTGGTCTTGAACTCCCAACCTCAGGTGATCCACCTGCCTCAGCCTCCCAAAGTGCTGGGATTACAGGCGTGAGCCACCACGCCCAGCCCCCTGCTCTTTTTTAAATAGCTGGTCGGGATTAGTCTAGCTTGTGAGGTCTAACCCTAGCCAATAGGGGGCGACGCAGCAGCAGCAGCAGGGAAGATTTGAGGAGCAGTATGTGATTGACTGTGTCTCCCAGAGCAAAGTGACAGCGACGCCATAGATGGTGGTTCCATCAGCCTGAGACACTGAGAGACACCCTGGAGCAGAGCCTATGGCCAGTAAAGACGGCGTAGCATGAGGGATACACCCACCTTGCTGCCTTGAGCCTCTGTAACCTTAGGGCTGTTTGTTACTCAGCATTATCTAGCCTGCCCCAACTGGGAAATCACTGATTACTCTCAGTGAATTAGAGCTCTCCAGAGAAACAAGGCCAACTGGATATACATAGATATATAGGGAAAAATTTATTATGAAGTCTTGGCTCATGTGATTATGGACACTAAGAAGTCCCACGGCCTGCCTCCTGCAAGCTGGAGGCCCAGAAAAGCTGGGAGTCTCCTTTCAGTCCAAACCTGAAGGCCTGAGAGGAGCTGACGGTGTAAGTCCCAATCCAAGACCAAAGGTGGAGAATTGGAGGGCCGCGGTCTAAGGCCTATTTGGGTCCAAAGGCCCAGGAACCGGGAGCATCGATGCCTGAGGGTTAGAGAAGAGGGTGGCCCAGCTCGAGGAAAGAAAGCCAGTCTGCCCTTCCTCCCCCTTTTTGTTTTGTTCGGGCCTTCAGATGGGATGATACCAGCCTGTACTAGTCAGGACATCCACCTCACTCCGTGCACTGATTCAAAGTTTATATCCTAGACTACATTATAAGGAGTTACAATCTCTTGCTCTATGGCCATTATCTGCTATTAGCATGAACATATATCCATGTATATGTATATATTCTCTAAATCAGCTACGTCTTAAATCAGCTACCTTGACTCGCTCCGGCATGTCTGAACAGAACGGGCAAGCTCCAAACCCTGGAGCCTGCCATTCCTTATTTGGAAACCCTCCTGACCTGATTAGCTTCCTCTTCTTCCTTGTCTTATTTCCCCCTTATCTATTAAGGAAATTTCTAAGGTTTTAGCCCATCGGGTCAAGCATAGAATGTGAGGTCCCATTCTGACCAATGGAAGCTGGACACAGCCGTAGGGCGATTGCCTCGGGTTATGAAAGTTATAAATGTCCCCATCTCCCTTGTTCAGGTGTGCTCTCGTGGCAAGACTGCTGGCGAGTTGCACCCTTCCTGCAGGAAGTAAACTAGCCTTGCTGAGCGATCCATTATCTCCGTGTGGATTTTTCTCGATGTTATAAACCTGTTTCCAACACACCCTCACAGACAAACCTAGAAATCGTGCTTTACCCGCTATCTGGGCAGCCTGTGACCTAGTCAGGCCGGCACATAAAATTAATCCTCGCACACAGCTTTGTCCCCTCCGCCTGGAATGTCTGCTGGCCTCATCCTCTTCTCTTAACAAAGTGCTTTGCGTTCCTCAAGACCCCGCTCCCTTTGAAGTTCCCGTAACGTCTGTGTCACGCCTCATGCTGCCCTAGCTCCTTGCCCACACGTGAAGCCTCTGCGTTCATCTTGTATCGCTATGAGCGCTTTCCTTCGTGAGTCCTTTTCTCAGCTGCAACTTCTGCAAGAGCGAGAGCAGCTTCTTTTTCACCATCAGCCCACAAAGAACCTGGAGAGTGCAAGAACCTCCCCACCCCCAAAAGACACCATGGCCTGTTTTCAAAACTTTATATTCTGTCCAATTTGACTAACCAGCTTCTCAAGCCTCCGGAAATTATTTTCAGAAATCATCACTTAGTCTAAAACTGGCCAACCAAATGGATTGTTTCTAATTTTAAACAAATTCAAAATATAAAAATTCTGGCTTTATATAATGGATCAATTAGGGGGAGATTGCATGATATACATAACAACTGTTTTCTTCACCCAGGTTTTTTCTAGAGGCTTTCTAGCCTATTATCATACAAAAGCCGCAGAGCTCTGGGAGGCCAGGTCAGGGAATGCATTTTATTCGTGTTTGCTTCCCAGAAGCTAGCACAGTGCCCAAGCTAGAGGAGGTACTCAGCTGACATTTTCTGAATTAGATTTAATGAACAGGAAAAATGGCCAATAGAAATGAAAGTGAAGCTCCTCTTCCTTTTCCCTTCTACCTGCCTGCTCTGTCTTGCCGACTGAAGGATGACAGGGTTCGTACATTTGGAAAGGAGAGCTTTTCCTCATACCGTGCTACCACCTAGAGGGTGGCCATTCGGACAGGCTGAGAAGGGTGGCCTCCGCCCAGAAGCCAGACAGGCGCTAGAGGGTGGGAAGAGTAAGTCCGGGATATATGCTAAGCAGAGTGGCCAGATCTGCATATTCAATAAGCATAGGAGGAGTCATGAATATTTATCAAAGGAGAAATGTACGCATGTGCAGTTGAGCTCTGGAGAAATGTACGCATGTGCAGTTGAGCTCCGTGCCCCTCCATAGGACCCATGTTCAAAAAAATGGGGCCGTCAGCGTGATCCGAGGGTGGAGCTTTTGGACCTCGGATGTCAAAAGGTGAAGCAGAGGATGCAAAACCCCTCACTGTGCATCCTCCCTCGAATGGCCACAGCCACTCTGCTGTTGGTTGTCCGTTTTCAGGAAGAAATGTTTATAGGCTCATGCCTATAATCCCAGCAGTTTGGGAGGCCGAGGTGGGAGGACCACCTGAGGTCAGGAGTTCGAGACCAGCCTAGTCAACATGGTGAAACCTTGTTTCTATCCATCCCTCCTTCATCTGTCATGCTCTCCATCTCTCCACCCACCATCCACTTAGCCTCCACCATTCATCAGGAAGACAGCGGACTCCAGGTTCTGGGTGCAGTATCGCTTATCCAAAGGCATTAACCTGTCACTCGTGGTCAGAGGAATTAGTAAAAGTGGAAACAATATGTTTTGCAGGTATCAAAGAAAAAGGTGCTTTAATTTTTCATCACTTGAATGTCTTCAGCTGCCCTAGGAGATCTGTCCTCTTGCTGAAGCGGCACTCTTCAATGTTTGTGCTCATCCACAGATCCCATCTACTGTGTCTGCTTCCTCCAGGAGCCTGGAGGCGAGACCTGGAGCTGCCGTGTGATTGATTGTGATTGAATACTTCACACTTCATTCTGGAAGGAATAGGATGCCCATGTGTATGGGCTACGGCAACGTTTCTGTACCTGATGTTGGATTTGTTAGAACCACTTAGGAGGAGGCCTTATGAAAATGTTTTAAAGGTGACAAATTCATGGGCATTTTAAGAATTACTACATTTTTCTGTATCGTTCCAGAATTTAAAAGAAACAACAACAACAAAAAAACACCCTGAGAGAGCACTTATTTGGGGACAAGGCTGGTTGACAGTTAACCAGCGCTTTGTGAGGGTAACATTGCCGCAGGGACCTGGGATGCCTCCCGGGTGCTCTCCTCCTTCTCCTCTCTGTGCACTGGTCTGCCCACACCTGGGTGATGTGAGCTTCTCTTCTGCACACCTGGCGCCAGCAGAGCCCTGCGCTGCATTTGTGGAGGCAGCCATTCTTTTCCTGCTCCTCTTCTCCTGTATTCTTTCCACAGCCTGACTCTTTTTTTTTTTGATCGAGTTCCGCTCTTTTGGCCCAGGCTGGAGTGCAATGGTGTGATCTTGGCTCACTGCAACCTCTGCTCCCCACGCCGCCGGGTTCAAGCGATTCTCCTGCCTCGGCCCCCTGAGTAGCTGGGATTACAGGCATGCACCACCACGCCCAGCTAAGTTTTTTGTATTTTTAGTAGAGACAGGTTTTGCCATGTTGGCCAGCACAGCCCAACTCTTGACTGTCCCAGTGTCTGCTTAACTGTCTCGCAGGATTTCAGGGTCCTGTGAGGTGCTTCATGCAAAGGGCTTCCACAACCGAGCATAAGCAGACGCTGGTCCTGGAAATCAGCGATTCTCAATCTCGAGTGCCAGTCAGAATCCCCAGGATGTTTAAAAACGCCTGCGTGCCTAGGTTCCCCACAGACAGCTGGGGTGGGCCCCAGCAAGTTGAGAATTCCTGCCCTTAATCAAGACTTCCTAATCTTGGCTCCCAGCTGGTTTGTGAGAACTGGAACAAAATATCTGCCACTAGAATGGGCAATTGTCTTTTTCCTCCCTCAAATTAAGCAGAACAAAATAAAGGTAGTGGATAAATTTTCCCAAATCTAAATTTTCCTCTCCTAAGTTTTCTTAATATTGGGGGATCTAATTTTTTTTTAATCCAGCTAAATTTAAGATTTAGGGATCTAATTCTGTTTTTATAAATTAAAATATAGCCAAAATATTATGTCTGATTTAGACCACATTGTGTATTTAAATGTTTTTAAAGTTGCGGTAAAAAAAGACAACACAAAACATGTCATCTTAACCAGTCTTTAAGTGTCTAGATTAGTAGTGTTAACTCTGTTCACATTGCTGTACACTAGATCTCGAGAACTGTTTTATTTTGCAAAACCAAAACTGTAGCAGTTGAAGAACACCTGATTTTCTCCTTCTCCCAGTGCCTGACAACCACCATTTGACCTTCTGTCTCTATGAGTTAAACTACTTTTTAATCTTTTAAAAATTTTTTATGTTTAGAGATGGGATCCCGCTATGTTAACCAGGCTGGTCTCAAACTTCTGGCTTCAAGTGATCCTCCTGCCTCGCCCTCCCAAAGTGCTGGGATTATAGACATGAGCCACCATGCCTGGCCAAATTAGACTCTTTTACATAACTCACGTAAGTGGAATCACACAGTATTTGTCTTTTTTTGTTACTTATTTCACTTAGTATAATGTCTTTAAGTGTACCCTGTCATGCTTGTGACAGGGTTTCGTTCTTTTTACAGGCTGAATAGTAAATACTCTATTTATGGGTAGCCACATCTTGTTTATCCATTTATTCTTCAGCAGACTCCTGGGTGGTTCTACGTCTTTACTACTGTACATAGTGCTGCAGTGAACAAGGGTGTGCAAACATCTCTTCCAGATCCTGCTTTCCTTTCTTTTGGATAGATACCCAGAAGTGGCATTGCTGGATCATATTGTAAATCTATTCATAATTTTTTGAGGAATCTCCAAACTATTTTCCACGGTGGCCGCAGCATTGGACGTGACCACCAACAGCATACAAAGGTTCTAATTTCTTCACATCCTCACCAACACTTTTTCTGCTTTTTTGATAGTATCCATTCTCACAACTGAGAGGTAATATCTCACTCATTAGAGGGACTAGCCAGCTCTCTACTCCTGCTGCCTTTTTGCTTGACCCCAAGTGGAAAACCTGGAAGACATCCGCAAGGATGCAAAGGATCCTCAGCATGCTGCCTGCTCGTTGTGCAGATACAGCTTGCCTTCTGCATGCGGAGACAGGAGGGTGCGGAGGACAGGCCTCACCTCCATGCCCACCGGCTCTACTGGACCCAGTCTGTGTATCTAACCAAAGCTCAATACATGCTTGCTGGTGATGATATCAGGAGAGCGAATGGGCTGTTTTCTGGGTTTTTCCAAATGAGCCTTCATTTTAATCAGGGCCTCACTACTTGCCCAGTTTAGAATGTTTCTAAAAGAAGTTTTGTCCTAAACATGGAAACTCAGAAAGTTGGGGCTTTTAAGTTAAAAAGAAAAAAAAAATCAAGAAAGAAAGGATAATGAATGTTTTTTGCAATAGATCATTCAGACACTGTCATATTTTCACTATGGTAGACCAGAAAAGAAGGTTGTTTTTTTTTTTTTTTAAGTTAAAATAAACTCACCACAGCCTTATAATCTATTTATAAGGTCCTCCCAGTCTGCCTGATTGTCTCTTCCTATTATGATAAAGTCATCTTTGGTCCCAGTCTGTATAATACAGAGAATTGCTCACCTGCAGTTATTTAGTTCTGGACATTGTCCCCTCGGTGCGAGGGGGCTTTTATGAAACTAAGGCTCACGCAGAATGAAGGCAGCCTTGCACTGGGGCACAGGATTTAAATAGAACCCGGGGCTGAGGGAGGGCAGCGGGCGGGGCTTTCCCTTGTCTGAGAGCCAAGGCGGAAAGAGCAGCCCCTCCCGCATGGTAGCCCCTGCGGCAGGCTCCCCCGCGCCCAGCCCCTGGCCTTTCTTTTCTTTTCCCTCTTGCCCAGTGTGGTCAGGCCATTCCTGCTGTGATTTCTAAGGACCTCCAGGGCAGCCCTGGCCCGTTTCCCCAGTAACAGAGACTGGGCTTGGGAGAAGGGGAATGGTCTCTCCCCACTACCTCTGCAGCCCTCCCTTCAGTGCCCGGGGCCAGGCGCCAAGCCCTAAGCTGCCGAGTTTCCTCCACATCACACATGGTCTCAATTCTCCAGGCTCCTCGGCCTGATGATAATTAAGGAACTGAGTCACCAGGACCCTTGTGGTCCGGTGTCTCCAGCACTCATGTCCAGCCTTGCCATGCCATTCCCATTCATGTTTTCCGTCTTCTTCATCTCCTGGGAGTCCTAGCTTCTGCGATTTCATGGAAAGGGTTATATTGACATTTTGCATTTAGAAATATTATATTTCTCCTTGTAAAAATAGTATTTTCTCTTTCATTCTTCTCTTTCTTTCCCTCCCTCCCTCCCTCTCTTTTTTTTTCCCTTTTTCAGAGTCTCACTCTGTCACCCAGGCTGAAGTGCAGTGGCATGATCTTGGCTCACTGCAACCTCTGCCTCCCTGGCTCAAGCAATTCTCCTGCCTCAACAGCACCCGCCACTCTGGGATCCCACCCCCCAATAGCTGGGACTACAGGTGAGTCTGGCTAATTTTTGTATTTTTGGTAGAGATGGGGTTTCATCATTTGCCCAGGCTGGAAGAATAGTATTTTCCATTGTCTTCACAAAAATAACATCTGTAAGGTTTAATAAAATAAAAATAAAAAGCAGGGGCTTTTATGCCTATTTCATAGTCTGGGGAACCTAAAACCAGCTAGAAGGCAAAATGCTCAAGTCCACACAAGGGAACAAAGATGGTCTTGGCTCTGTCCTCTAAACCAGGGATTCCCAACTGTGAGTTACAGACCCCAGGAAGCCACAGAGCTGCAAAGTGGCTTCCAATTAGTTGGTGCACCAGGCCTTCTGCAGATGGGAGGGAGCTGCCTGCAGGCCTGCACTGCTGTCTCATTCACAGAAGGTCAATTCATTCTGAATAGCAGCATTGGACGTTGTCTGTTTGCTCAATTGGCAGATAGTAAAAGAACAGTCCTCGGCTAGGACATGTCCACATACTTGCTTTCCCTCTCATTCCAAAGGGCTCCTCATGAGGGGCTGCGAATTCCAGGACAGGGCCAGAGGCACAGCATCGTCCTTTCCCAGAGGGTGGTGCGCACCTTGCGACTGACGCCCAGGACAGTCTTAGGGATTCCATGGGCAACGGCTTTGATGTAAGTGTGGTAGCTTCCATTTTGATAGCAAGTATTGATTGTTTTGTATTTTTAAAAAGAATATTCAGCGTGTATTGTTCTCCCCATGTGTCCTGAACTTAAAAGTTGAAGAAAAATAAATATTCAAGTAGAAGTGTGGGTTGACGTAAAGAACAGGCAGATAGGTACGTGGCTTGGCAGTTTGGTTTTTTTTTTTTAATTCTTAAACTTTAATTAATGTGCATGTGAATCATCTGGGATCTCGTGGAAATGCAGATTCTGCTTCAGTTGGTCTGGGGAAGGGGAGGCTGAGTGAGATTCAGCATTTCTAACAAGCTTCCAGGAATGCCGCTGGCCCATCAGCTACACTTTAAATCACTAAGGTTTAGGAGACATACTGACCAACAGCAATGTGTGGACCTCAATTTTATCCTGATTCAAACCAATAACCTAAAAAAAATTTATGAGACAGCTGGAAATATGCGAATTAAATACGGATATGTAACGATATTAATAAACCATTGTTAAGTTTGTAGATGAAATAGTGGTATTAAATTATGATTAATAAAAGCATATCTGTTTTATGAAGATATATAATGGAATATTGACAGTTGAAATGAGATGATGTCTGGGGTTGGCCTTAGAGTAACCTGGAGAAAGGGGGAAACGGTAGGAATACAGATGAAACAAGATTGGCCCTGAGTTACGAGCTGTACTGATGGATATATTGGATCTTTTTACAGTAGTCTACGTACTTCTGTGTATGTTTGAATTTCTCCATGATAAAAGTTATTTTAAAAATATATATTGCTTATGCACAGAGAAAAGATGAGAATTATGCACTGCAAATTGTAACAGTAGTTGAATTTTTATTTTCCTTTTTTGCTTCCTCATCATTTTCAAATTTCCACAAGTCGATATATCATTTTTTAAATCAAGAAAAAGGTTTTGGCTTTTGATTCCTGGGGATTTTTCAGGGCAATTCTGCTGATTACATTTGTCCCACCTGATGAATAACTAGGCTTAACAAGCAAAACCCTAAGCCCTGGCTAGAGGAACACAGGTTAATTCAATGACGCAGCTTCCCAGCGGGGAGAGAGAGACAGTGACCAGGGAAGAGACGGCGGGTTTATTTCGCGTCTTTCTCTGCTAAGAAACCTGTATTGTGAGAGGAGGCATTGTTGTCTCAGCCTCCAAGAACTAAGAACTCAAGGGCTGGAGGAGAAATATTTGGGCCGCTCGATTGCAGGCGTGAAGGACGTCTGTATGCGGATGAAGGAAGAGTTGGCGAAATGAATATGTTAGGATCCCTGGGGGTGTGGTGGGGCCAGCTGTCAGAAAGCTGAGCAGGTCTCTGGTCCCATGACTCCTGCAGCCTCACCAAGGATACCACAGTGAGGACGGTGGCAGAAAAGAAAAGCCCATGGACGGTTCTGCCAACTATTCATCTCCCCGACACACCCACCCTGCTAGGGCCCCCTTGGCACCCAAACCAGAGATTCCGCCTGCTCCAACAGGCTGAGGGGTGGTGGTGCTCAGAGCCTGCAAGCTCCCCTCTGCAACAATGTGTCAGCAAGAACGTGAAAGACGTGAAGGAAAAAGTTCTCTCCATCCCCTAAGACACACAATTTTCACATCACCAGGCTTTGAAATCCAAGATTCTGCCCTGGAGTTTTGATCCTCACAGGATATTCCCTTTTTTTAACGTTAAAAGAGTTTGCACCTTCTCAGCAACTCAGACTTGAACACGGATCTCTCACAATAGTTTTGGTGAATTCAGTTCATGTTAGTGTAAGGAAGAAATGGAAACAGACCAACAAACCTCAGTAAAGAGCAACGCCCCCAGAACCCCGCAGACCGCGGCAAGCACAGATGCCACCCTACAAAGGCCCAGCCCAAAGGAGCAAAGCAGGTAACCTGCAGGGCCAGCCTGGCAGAAATCTGCGCCCAGGCTGCAGAACAGAGGAGGAGCAGAAAGTCCTTTCCAGAGTGCAAGGAGGCAGCCTGAGTTGCTCCACAAAAAGCTCTTTCCCTTCCTAGCCGATGTCTAGGTACAGCACAGCAGAAACAGAAGTGCACGTTTCTTTCTTGTTCTATTTTTTAAAATAGTTTTTGATTTTGATTTTTGTAGAAATGGGGATCTCACTATGTTGCCCAGGGTGGTCTTGAACTCTTGGTCTCAAGTGATCCTCCCACCTTGGCCCCCCAAAGTGCTAGGATTACAGGTGTGAGCCACCACGCCTAACCCCTCTATTATTTTTAAGAATAAAAATACAAGGTAGAAGTTTGTTATGGGTTGAATTCGCTGTCCCCCATTCATAAATTGAAGTTCTACAGCCGGTTCCTCAGACTATGACCTTCCCTGGAAGCATGCAGTCGTGTATAAGCAGTTAGGGCGAGGTCATGCCACGGTAGCGGGGAGCTCTAGTCCAGTATGACTGGTAATATTCTTTTCCTAGTCATAAGAGAGTAGTCATCCATCCTGTGGATAAAATTGTGTTTCCAGTTTCTGGCTATTGCAAATGGGCTGCTGAGAAGGTTTGTGTAAAAGCATGTGTATGGACTTATGCTTTCTTTTCTCCTGGGTTAGTACCTCACAATGGCCAGATTCTGTGGTGGTGTATGTTTAACTTTCAAAGAGGCTGCCAGGCAGTTCTCCAGCGTGGCTCATCCATGTGACACTTGCATCAGCGCTGTGTGGGTTTCAGTCCTCCACAATCTCCCCCTCACCTGTGTGGTCAGTCTTTGTCACTGTCATCATTCTCATAGGGGTGCAATGGCATCTCACTCCACAGCCTGTGGACCATGTCGTAAGCAATGCCCATGGAATCCTGCAATGTCGGAACTGCAGAACCAGGGTCCCAGGACACCTGACAGACCAACCTTTGCTACTCACTGAGCAAAAGCGAAAACAATGCAATCAGTGCTGCTGGAAAATCTGCTGAGGCACTGATGCCTGCCTTCTGGCGTCCAACATAAATGCCAGGTGCATTTATTTAGCCCTGCATTTAATCTCGGTTAAGCACAACAGGGTGACTAAGATCAACAATAATTTGCTGTATATTTAAAAATAATTAAAAGAATGGGATTGGAATGCCCCTGACATAAAGAAATGATGAATGCTTGAGGTGATGGGTACCCTAATCACCCTGATGTGATTGTTACACATTGTGTGACTGTAACATCACATGTACCCAATGTGCCTATGTATCCATAGTAATTAAAAAGTTAAAACTTAAAAAGTCTGTTAAAAAGTATTATTGTTGGCAGAGCATGGTGGCTCACACCTGTCATCCCAGCACTTTGAAAGGCCGAGGTGGTGGATCACCTGAGGTTAGAAGTTCAACACCAGCCTGGCCAACATGGCAAAACCCCATCTCTACTGGAAATACAAAAGTTAGCTGGGTGACTTGGCAGGCGCCTGTAATCCCAGCTACTCGGGAAGCTGAGGCAGGAGAATCACTTGAACCCAGGAGGCAGAGGTTGCAGTGAGCCAAGATTGCACCACTGCACTCCAGCCTGAGAGACAGAGTGAGACTCTGTTTCCAAAAAAAAAAAAAAAAGCATTATTGTTTGTTCCATAGTAAAATTAATATGTGAGGAGAACATAAATAGGCAAACACATGAGCATTCCCATCCACATTGCCTCTCCCTCTGCAGCCTCTGTGCTTCCTGCCTCTCATGCACATGATTCCATGCACAGGCCTCCAGTCATCCTAAATTGCTGACCATTCCTGGAAACAGCTGAGCCCTTCCACAAATCAGTGGCTTTGCGTAAATGTCGCCTGCTGGGAAGGTGCCACCCCAGTTATTCACCTAGCAAATTCCTACCCATTCTGCAAGACTTGCCTCAAATAAATATCACCTCCCTTTGGACTGTGCCCCACCTGTACAGGTGGTCTCTCCCACCTGCACATTTTCACATTCACCTGTCTCATTGTTTGGGATAGCTATTTACAGACTGGTGCCACGCACCTGTGAGTCCCTCTAGGGCAAGGACTTTGCATTCTGGGGGACTGTATTTTCAGTACCCAGCACAGAGAAACCTAGTGATATGCAACTATATGCTCTGGGCAGGAAGTCGATATTTATCTGAAATTACCAAGTCAGATGACCAGCAGGTACATCTATATCTTTAGGCTTCAAGTTAAAATAGAATGTTATACACACACACACACGCATGCACATACAGGCATGCACATACATATACATATATACATGCATGTATACATATGTATGTACACATATATATGAATGTTTATATGTGATATGCATATGTGTGTGTTCACCATTCAAAAGATCAGTGAATCCAGGAGTTCGTTTTTTGAAAGAAATTAATTAGGCACACGCACATGCATTGACACACACATATGTACATCACATGCAGTGTATATACATACATATATATATATATATATATACACACTCATATATAATGATTTTCTACTTTAATTTTGGCTGTATGCTTACTAACTACTGGGTTCACAGGCATTAGATAAGAGAGCTTCTAGTAAATACTTTAAATACTTATAAATACTTAAATAATTATGTGTATAAATGTAAATACATATTTTGAATATTTATCTTTCCACATTAAACATTTGTGTAAATCTACTCCATATATTGAATATGTTTTTGCATATATACACAGGACATAAATTAAACATTTGCGCTTCCTCAGTCTTCTGCCTTTGAACATTTTTAGGTCAGATGGTTGCCACAGTTGGGTTTCCCTGGAAGCTGATGCTGAGATGGAGCTGAGTACACAGGGTGCTTATTAGGGATCAACACTATGGGAGGAGGAGCAGGAAGTGGGGTTCGTTCAGGGGAAGTTGGGCTGAGCGGTGACCCAGCAGTGGCCTCAGCTGGCCCTAGGGAGGCTCCTTAGCTAGTCAGTGTTGTTTCTAAGTGGACAGAGATGGACAGGCCTTCCTATAGCCATCTGGATCCCTCACTGGGTGTGGGCCACCCCAGACAGGGATGTGTCCCTGGACAAGGTGGCTCTGAAGCAGAGGCAGCCCCCAAGGGTCTGGCAGCTGAAAGCCACCTGCCAGCAGCACTCCCTGGAGCTGCGCAGAGGACTTGTCATTGAAGGGACTGTGGGCAGCCCATCCCAGGGGCCATGACAAGGGCTGATGGGTTTAGCTTTAGAACAAGGCATCTGTATCCTGCGGAAGACATCCCAAAGTAGCTACTAGAAGCCTCTGGATTAAAAACCCAGTGCTTTACTTATTCATATACCATTGCTCCTTTTCTTGTCCTCAAAATGCCAGGCTCCTCCACTTTAGGACAAAGAGAGAATTCAGGAAGCTAAACTTTTAGTGGGAAATCCTGGGAAGGCTGAACTAGCTGGCTTGAGAGCATACTCAGGAAGAGCTGTAAATGGTGGCTAATAAAGCTTTTGGGCCCCAGACTAAGTCATCAGATAAATGCATACTTTTTCTCCAGCACATGTGAATTCTGGTGCCCAATTAACTCTCTCTTAAATAAAGACTCAACAACAATTATTCAAAGAATGATGCCACTTGCCCATTGCAGAGGCCAGTCAGTCTCTGATGCCACCACTGGCTGGTCCTAATTCAAAAAGGCCTTTGGGCTGGGGACTTTCCCAGTCACCAAGTGCCCTCAGCCATGCTGCCCAGGAAGAGGGATGGGTGCCAAATGGGGTGCCCGGCTGTTGGGACAAACACCCTGTGGCCCTGTGGTGATGGGGGCATGAGGTTCTGTACCCCAAAATTTTGACAGACTTGCACTTCAGACGTCCTTGCTCCATACACATGCAATTTACAAACTGGGTTCTAGAGCTTGGAAGGTCCATGTAGGCTCCGACTCCGGAGAGGTTCTCTTGGTCTTCTCTGACCCTAGGCTGTCTCATCTCCCTCCATAGGCCATCCCTAATCACCCTCATTTCAACTTTTCTTTTTTCTTTTCAAAATTGATGTTTATTTCTGTTTTTAATTTTTTTTTAATTTAACAAAGTAAAGAATGCCTCTTATAAAAAGAGACCCAGAAGTAAAAATGTATGAAGTAAAAGTTAATGGAAATTAAACAACTTGCTCCTGAATGACTTTGGGGTAAATAATGAAGTTATTGTAGAAATCAAGAAATTCTTTGAAACTAATGAGAACAAAGATATGAAATACCAGAATCTCTGGAACACAGCTAAGGCAGTGTTAAGAGGGAAATTTATAGCCCTAAACACCCACATCAAAAAGAAAGATCTCAAGTTAGCAACCTAATATCACAACTAAAAGAAGTAGAGAAGCTGGATCAAACTAACCTCAAAGGTAGCAGAAGACAAGAAATAACCAAAATCAGAGCTGAACTGAAAGAGCTTGGGACACAAAAAGCCATCCAAAAGATCAATGAATCCAGGAGGCGGTTTTTTGAAAGAAATTAATAGAATAGGCCACTAGCTAGACTAACAAAGAAGAAAAGAGAGAAGATCCAAATAAACACAATCAGAAACAGCAAAGGGAATATTACTATTGACCTCACTAGAAATATAAATAACCCTCAGAGGCTACTATGAACATTATTATGCACACAAACTAGAAAACCTGGAAGACATGAATACCTTCCTGAGCACATACACCCTCCCAAGACTGAACCAGGAAGAAATGGAATCCCTGAACAGACCGGTAATCAACTCTGAAATTGAGGCAGTAATAAATAGCCTACCAATCAAAAAAAGCTCAGGACCAGGTGGATTCACCAAATGTACAAAGAAGCACTGATACCATTTCTACTGAAACTATGTTTTAAAACTGAGGAAGAACTCCTCCCTAATTCATTCTATGAGGCCAGCATCATTCTGATACCAAAACCTGGCAGAGACACACACACAAAAAGAAAACTTTAGGCCAATATCCTTGATCAACATTGATGTAAAAATCCTCAACAAAATATTTGTAAATCAAATCCAGGAGCCCATCAAAAAGCTAACACACTCCCATCAAGTAGGCTTTATCCTTGGGATGCAAGATTGGCTCAACATACACAAATCGATAAATGTGATTAATCACATAAACAGAACTAAATACAAAAATCACAAGATTATCTCAACAGATGCAAAAAGACTTTCAATAAAATTCAACATCCCTTAATGTTAAAAACTCTCAATAAACAAGGTATTGAAGAAACATACCTCAAAATAAATGAAAGTCATCTGTGACAAACCCACAGCCAATATCATGCTGAATGGTCAAAAGCTGGAAGCATTCCCCTCGAAAACTGGCACAAGACAAGGATGTCCTCTCTCACCACTCTTATTCAACATAGTGTTGGGAATCCTGGCCAGATCAATCAGGCAAGAGAAAGAAATAAAGGGCATCCCCATAGGAAGAAAATTATCCCTGTTTGCAGATGGCATGATTCTATATCTAGAAGGCTTCATCGTCTCAGCCCAAAAGTTCCCTCAGCTGATAAACAAATTCAGCAAAGTTTTAGAATAAAAAAATCAATGTACAAAAATCACTAGTATTCCTATACACCAACAACAATCAAGCTGAGAGCCAAATCAGCAACACAAACCCATTCACAATTGCCACAAAAAGAATAAAATACCTAGGAATAGAGCTAACCTGGGAGGTGAAATATCTCTGCAAGGAGAATTAGAAAACACTGCTAAAAGAAATCAGAGAAGATACAAACAAACGGGAAAACATTCCATGCTCATGGATGGGAAGAATCAGTATCATTAAAATGGCCATATTCCCCAAAGCAATTCACAGATTCAATGCTATTCCTATCAAACTACCAGTGACATTCTTCACAGAACCAGAAAAAACTATCTTAAAATTCATATGAAACCAGAAAAGTCTGAATAACCAAGACAATCCTAAGAAAAACAAAACAAAACAAAACACTCACGTTACCTGACCTCAAACTATACTGTAGGGCGTCAGTAACCAAAACAGCATGGTACTGGTACAAAAACAGACACATAGACCAATGGAACAGAATAGAGAACCCAGAAATAAGGCCACACATACCTACAATTATCTAATCTTCAACAAAGCTGACAAACACAAGCAATGGGGAAAGGACACTCTATTCAATAAATGATGGTAGGATAACTGGCTAGCCATATGCAGAAGACTGAAACTGGACCCCTTTCTTAACCACATATAAAAATCAACTCAAGATGGATTAAAGACTTAAATGTAAAAGCCCAAACTATAAAAACCCTGGGAAACAACCTAGGCAATATCACCTCAGACATAGGAACTGGCCAAGATTTCATGATAAAGACACCAAAAGCAATCACAACAAAAACAAAATTTGAGAAATGGGATCTAATTAAATTAAAGAGCTTCTGTATAGCAAAAGAAACTATCAACAGAGAAAACAACCTACAGAATGGGAGAAAATATTTGCAAACTGCATTTGACAAAGGTCTAATATCCAGTATCTATAAGGAACTTAAATTTACAGGAAAAAAACAAACAACCCCATTAAAAAGTGGGCAAAGGACGTGAACAGACACTTCTCAAAAAAGACATACATGCGGCCAACAAGCATATGGAAAAAAAGCTCAACATCCCTGATCACTAGAGAAATGCAAAAATTAGCTAGACATGGTGGTGGGTGCCTGTAATCCCAGCTACTTGGGAGGCTGAGGCAGGAAAATCACTTGAACCCAGGAGGTGGAGGTTGCAGTGAGTCAAGATTGTACCACCACCACTGTACTCCATCTTGGGCAACAGAGCGAGAATCCATCTCAGAAAAAAAAAAAAAAGGCAGCATTCGGGGCAATTTGAAGAATGAAGCCCTTGGGGCCACAGAGCTGGCTCCCAGACCCAGTGGCCACTAGATTCTCAGGATAGGAGAGAAAATGAATCGTCTACAACAGCTGGCTGGAGGGTCAAGGTCCAGGGTAGGGAGGAGCCAGCCAGGAAACAGCAGGAACTCCAGCAATGAAGCATCTTCAGGGTGGTCTCAGGGCAACCCCAAGCCAGCAAAAGACTCTCTGGGGCCCAGATAGGGAAGTGTCCTTCTCACACGGACATCTGAGTTCTGGGCAGAATCCACAGGGCTAGCATGCCTGTGGCTGGAGGCTTGCCATGGCTCAGAGTCCCTGGGGAGAGAAGGCAGATGCTGGCAGAGTTGGACATGTCCGCTGGCCCTGGCTGGTACCCCCACCATGATGGATCTGAATCCAGGCTTTGGGGCTTGGCCAGGCTTCTAGTGAGGGGAGGAACCAGCCTGCGCATCAGAGTCAGTGCGGTCAATCTAGGCAGGTCCTTATCAGACTGGGCTATTTCTAAGTGTGAAGTCCAGCGGCGTTGCATATGTCCAGTGCTGTGCTACCATCACCACCCTCCATCCCCAGAACTCTTCATCTTGCCAATAGAAACCCCGTTCCCGTTTAACATTAGCTTACCTTTCCCCCTGCCCCCAGCCCCTGGCAATCGCTGTTCTATTTTCTTTCTCTAGAAATGTGAAGACTCTCGGTACCTTATGTAAGTGGAATTACAGTGTTTGTGCTTTTGTGACTGGCTTATTTCACTTACCATGTCTTTAAGGTTAATTCGTGTTGTGGTGTGTGTCTCATTTCCTTCCATTTTAAGGCTGAATAATATTCCATTGTATGCACACACCACGTTTTGCTTACCCATTCATCTGTTGATGGATATGTGAGCTGTTACTACCTTTTGGCTGCTAGGAACGATGCTACTATAAACGTGGGAGTACAGGCATCTCTTCAGGAGCCTGATTTCCATTCTTTTGGCTATCTACCCAGAAGTGGAATTGCTGAGTCATATAATAATTCTATCTGAGTTTTCTTTTAGCAAACTCCACATGGTCTTCCATTGTGGCGGCACCATTTTACATGCCCACCAGCAGTGCACAAGGGTTTCTATTTTCTTGTCATGTTTACCAACATGTGTTATTTCTGGGGATAGTAGCCATCCTGATGAGTATAAATAATGTATATTTTTAAACCCCTAGATTAAGGAAAGTAGGGAAATGCTTCTGCTTAGAGCAAAAGACCTCAGACAATCAGAGCTTGGGGTAGGCATAGCAGTCTTTTTCCAGGTGTAGGAGGCACAGCTGCTCGTGCTTGTAGACATCTGCTTACCCCTTGGTATCTGCATGTTTCACTCTGTCCGAGGCCGGGAACCCTATGGGGTTTGAGCCCCGTCATTGCGATCTTTGTATTTCTAGGGCCTAGCCCAGAGCCTGGTGTGCAGCAGCATTCTTGGAAAGGGTGTGTTTCATATTGCTCTTGATCCTAGACATGCATTTCCTAGACATAAGCACCCACCACCCTGAATCAGAGAGTTCTGCAAATGCTTTCCCATTCATATGCTAGCTTTCCAGCCAGTGCAGGAAAACGCTTTATCCTCTCTTGCTACGTTGCTTCATGAAATTGGCTGTGGATGCCTGAACAAGCCATTTTTCCTTCCTGGTGACCAGCTTCATTTCTGCACTAATTCCCAAAAGGACATGTGAATTCCCTTTTAAGCTGGAATGGCTCCGAGGCCTCATATGCAGGTAGTGAAGGCAGAAAAGTGTGCAAAGAAAATAAAACCTCCATGGAATGAGCCTCGGAGAACGCAGAGGGCATGGCTTAACAACAAGTCGCGGAAGATGCCTCTCATCAACCCTCATGGCTGCTGGGTATTAGTCTGGGCTTTTCCGGACGATTTTCAAATTAAGGCTAAAGCAGCTCAGGGAAATGCCTGGAATAGAGTGTCAGCTCAAACTGTGTGTCATTTCTGCTTGCTATGGTCCCTATGGCCGTGGTATCTAAATCTTCTCATTTCTGCTAGGAAGGAGCTGCTGCTGCTCCCCACGGGGCCCTGGCCACAAAGTGGAGTGGAGAGAAGCAGGACAGATGGGCTGGCACTGGGTTGGGGAATCTTCTTCTGATACGAAAGGAAAGAAGAAGCTTGGAGCAGGGGACCTGTGAAAGCCACACAGGAAGACCCAGGTCTGAACTCCAGGAGGAGTGCAGGATGACAGACACGTGTAGAACCGGAAGGGAGCATCTAGAGCCGGTGGGAAGCCAAGAGCCTGGAGCATGGAATGAGCAAACTCAGCAAACCACAGTGAGAGAGGCTGTGGGCTGCGCAGAGGGAAAGGGGCAGGGGCCGCCGAGCAGAGAGGCAGCGTCAGCAGAGGGTCTCAGGACAGTGCATGGACAGCGTGTGTGAACGAGCGTCAGTGTGCGTGCATACATGTGCGAGAGTGTATATATGTGTATGTGTGTGAGAGCATGTGTCTGAGTAGTGTGTCTATGTGTGAATGTGTGTTTATGAGTGTATATACATGAGTGCATGAATGTGTGTGGGTATGTGTGCACACGTGAGTGTTTGTGACTGTGTATATGTGTGCACGTGAATATGACTCTGTCTACGTGTGAGTGCATGTGGGCTTCTGTGAGTGTGCGTGTGTGTGTGAGTAAGTGTGAGTGCATAAATGTGTCTGTGTGTGTGAGTGTCATATACATGTGTGAGGATAGCAGGTCCTCAAATGACGTCATTTTTAAGATTATTTTGTTAGGAATTTTTTGTGTGTGAGATGGAGTCCCACTCTGTGTGATCATCATGATAAGTGGGACCCGACTGTGAACCAGATCAGGAGAGAGGGCAAAGCTGGCACCCCACAAATCCAAAGGAGGGGTCTTGTGCCATGGGAATACCCCTGGGGACTTACAGGAAGTCCTTGAGAGAGCTCAGTGAGGACAGAGCCAGAAAACCATGCCTTCGCCTTGTGAGTGCCCCGGAGCAGCCTGTCCTGGTGTTGGCAGGGCTCGCTCTACAGAGGGGGCTCAGAAGACGGAGCAGAGAGTCAACACCGTTAGGGCCAGATGGGGCTCCTGGTGCCAGCAGTGAGAGTGAAACCTTCTCTGGTTAAAATGTGTTCCCCGTGCTCCTCGGGGCCACAGGAAGGGCGGCATCTCTGTCGTTTCATATTTATTAAGTGGAGACCCCAGGGATACCTGGCCCTCCCTTCAGCCAGGATTCAACTATGAAGGCTTGGTATGGCCTTGGCACTCCCTGCGTCTTCAGACTGCAGACATGAGGTAGATGCCGCTGTATCTTTGTCCTGACACTGACCTTTGTCTGAGAATGACTGTACCTTGGTCACTCAATAATTCAGTGCTGACTGCAACAGGGGAGCTTCCTTGGACAAACACCCCTGACCTGAGGACAGCAGTCTCCCATTCCCTTGATAACGCCACCCCCTCACCGCCATTGGACCGTAGGGAAGGCCTTGCAATTCAGAAAAGAATTATGGCAAGGAACAGAGAGAGGGCTCGGTGTGGCCATGTACGTCCTGGCATGACAGGTCCACACTTTCAACACAGGCTCCAGGGTACGTGTCGGCTCCGCCCCTTGAAGTTCATGGGCCTCATGAAAATAATAAAATCCCCCAGCTGTCTACAAAACAAATTCCACAGGTTGGTGAGATGATGAAAGGGTATTTATTTGGGGATGATCTGACATTAAGAAAAAATATTTTGGCCAGGCACGGTGGCTCACGCCTGTAATCTCAGCACTTTGGGAGGTCGAGGCAGGTGGATCACAAGGTCAAGAGATCGAGACCATCCTGGCCAACATGGTGAAACCCCATCTCTCCTAAAAATACAGGAGAATCGCTTGAACCCGGGAGGCGGAGGCTGCAGTGAGCCAAGATCACACTCCAGCCTAGTGAAAGAGTGAGAGTCCATCTCAAAATAATAATAAATAAAATAATTAATTTAAAAAATATATTTGATCATTGGTTTTGACATTTCTAAAACTAAGAACTTAACATTTTCCTTCAAAACATCAATAAAACTTCAAAAACCACTGCAGTTTCCTGCTTGTCTGCGAAAGACTGAGCTAGGGAGAGCTGGTCAGAGGCACCTGTGAGCCCTCCACTGCCTTGCTGGTGATGAGCCTCTCACGGCTAAGCCACAAAAGAAACGCCCCTGCCAGCAGCCTTTGCACTTGATCTGAAATTCGCCCCTGGGTCTCCAGCCTGCCAATCTACCTGGCGGATTTTGGACTTACAAGCTTCCACAATCTTATAGGTCAATTCCTTAAAATAAATCTCTTTGTATATACACATCCTGTTGTTTCTGTCTCTCTGGAGAATTCTGATTAATATGCTAGAACACCTTACCAAAATGAAAGAAGACCAAAATCAATGAAAAATTGTTCCATGTTTAGAGGTTGAAATGTTCAAATCGCTTAGATGTCAGTTCTCCCCATATCTTTTGATGAATTCAAATACAGCTACACGGTTTTTTTTTAAAGAGATGAAATTGATAAGCTGATTTTAAAATGTATATGAAAGGACAAAGGACCTGGAAGAAACAGAATACTTAATGAAGAAGAGCAAAGCTCAAGGATTTCATGAATTGTTTTGAAGCTACAGTAGTTCAGGTAGGGTGGTATTAGAAGAACGATGGACAAAGAGAAGAGCGGACAAACCAGAGGATCCAGAAATAGACCCACACTTACTTCTTGGTAAGATGGCTTACCAAGAAGCGCTGCTGCTCTTCTGATGGGTAGAGATGGTCTCTCTAATAAACAGAGCAACTGGATACCTGTATGGAAAAAAGAAAACACCTTACCCATATCTTCCCCTAAAACTGAAAACTAAGTTTGGGTTCATGCTGAAATGTGTAGCTTTGGCCATTAAAGCATGGGGTTCAACCTAAACGTGAAAGCTAAAACAGTCAAGATTCTGGAAGGAGATCAGAGAGAATGTTTTCATAATCTTGTTTTCCTCAGGTCTTGCTCTGTCACCCAGCTTGCAGTGCAGTAGCATATTAGCTTACCGCAGTTTCAAACTCCTCAGCTCAAGCCATCGTCCCACCTCAGCCTCCCGCCTCAGCCTTCCACGTGGCAGGGACTACAGGTGCGTGCCACGACACCTGGCTAATTTTCTTTTTTTTTTTTCTGTAGAGATGTGGTCTCATTTTGTTGCTCAGGCTGGCCTCGACCTCCTTGCTTCAAGCAATCGTCCCTCCACTGGCCTCCCAAAGTGTTGGGATCACAGGCATAAGCCACCATACTTGGGCTTCGTTTTCTTAATGGACTTAGAAGAGCCTTTTTTAAAATACGTTTTTTCAATTTCTTTTTCAAAAAATCTAAATTGCATAATTGACAAATAATAATTGTATGTATTTGTGGAGTATAATGTGATGTTTAGTGTGGCATGATTAAATCAAGCTAATTAACCTGTCCACCACATCACTTATCATCTTCTGTGGTGAGGCATTTGGAATTTACTTTTAGCAGTTTTGAAATAGACAACACATTATTATTAACTACATCCACTATGCTGTGCAACAGATCTGAAAAACTTATTCTTCCTATGTAACTGACACTTTGCGCCCTTTGAACAACCTCTACGCACTCCCCTTCCCCCACACCCCAGCCCCTGCTAACCACCATTTCACTCAACATTTCTATGAGTTCAACATTTTTCGTTTACACATATGTAAGATCATGCAGTATTTGTCTTCCTGTGCCTGACTTATTTTGTTTTTTACAGGTTCATTCTTTACTGTGAACTCAGAAGTTCACTGCTCCATTGATCTCGAGAAAAATGAAATGTGTGCCATGCTGTAGGAAAGTTGGGAAGGCCTTGGGGTGCATCCTGCCAGGCTCATGTTCACCCTGCACATGGCTTTGCTTCCCCGCCTCCTAATCTCCAGCGCACACCACATTCTCCTCTCCCTGACCCCTCCCCTCCTCTATGTGCCTCAGGGCACAACAGCCCCACGCCCCCCTACAGGAGCTGGCTTTGATTCATCTAATAGGATTCATGCAATCCCACAGCCTGTTCTTGCCCCACTGGCTGGCCCTTTACCTAAGTCTATGGCACTCCCTAAATGAAAAACTTTCTTCAGAAATGGGCATATAGCCTGAATTTGGACAATATGATGGAAGGGGGGCTATGGGCACCTTCTGAGTAGTGTAGCTCCAGACTCGAAGTCTCTGCAACTACAGAAGCCATTTTGCCATGGTTCAGAGGGCAGAAAGACATAAAACACCAGGGTCCTCGGGGTCACTGATGAGTCATTGAATGAAACCCACCCTGAAGACTACCCGTCACGATAGGCAAGAATATGGGGTGATGCTAAACCATGACCTCAGCATCAACTCACAAAAGCTGATTTCTCACTCATGGCCCGCTGTGGGCCTGGGTGGGCTCCCGGGCATTGCTCCCCCCGAGGTGGCCCTGCGTTCCAGGCTGCCCCGTGCACCCTCATATCAATGTGTGGCTCCACGACGCCCTGCCATGGGAGAGTGGTGGAGACTCACACTCTGGTTCTTGATGTTCACCCCAAAGCAACACACATCATTTTGATTGTTGGTCCTGAAATATGCTAAACCCCAAGGGGTCTCACGTCTGGGAAGGACATTTTGGAACGTGCTACGAATGCCTATGTAGGAGTGAAGGAGAAACTTCCCTTTGGCCCTCTGAAGATTTGCTGAAAATCAACCAACGAAAGGCACATTAATAGAGAAAAAAGACATACAAACTTATTCATGTGCACAGGGGACAGTCACAGAGTGACCACCCACCCACTCAGTGCCCTACAGAAGCTCAGTTACCCTTTCCCAGGGGTGGAGGTGATGGGAAATGCAGACACTCTTTGGATGGGCAGGAAATCATTAAGGAGGATGAATGGACCCCAAAGGCGGGAGGCAAATGCTTTAGGAAAGTGGGGTCAGAGCTGCACAGGAACAAAGGTTGTCTTATTCTGCAGGTAAAGTTCCCCAGGTAATCTCTTGGAGCTGCTCTTAGAAGAATAGATGAAAAGTCCGTCTGGGCACGGTGAGGACTCTGAGGGGAGGACTCTGAGGGGAGGACTCTGTGTCTCTTCTCTTCTCCAGTGCTTGATCTTCCGAGAGTTTCTTTGATGAGATTCCTAAGGAGGGAATCTTAAGACAATTGCAGTTCGGGTCTCTTTGATAAGGAAATTCCAGGGAAGAGTCCCTCCTGGTGCTTCAGGAAAGAGTATCAGACAAAGAGGCGGGGGAAAGGTCAGAGAGAAACGTCGGTTCTAAGGCTTATTTTGGAGGCCTTTCAATTGTCAAAGCACTCCACGTGCCAAAGCGCCCTATTTTGGGGAATCATTTCCTGCACCCCAACACCTATCACGAGATCTTCCTTCCAGACTGTGATTTGGGCCAACACTCCCCTCTGCGGTTGAGGTAGCCAAAATTAGGATTTCTGTGGCTATTTTTAACCAAAAGCATCTGACATTTTAACTGAAGCAATTGTTACCATTTTCATTCAAGGGGTGAGGAGATTATCAGTATGCTGGGAGCTCAGCTGGGCATGCGTTTCTGGATCCTCGCTCGGGGAGAAAAACTCACAGACTGTGCAATTGGCAACAGCTACAAACCAGCAGTCTGCAGGTCAGAGTGACGAGCTTCAAATAGAAACCTGGCATCCAGAAACGTACAGCTTTGGCCATAAAAGCATCGGGTTATTCCAAAGTATTCCGAGACGAGTGTTGCTGGTGCCCACAGTGGCCTATTCTAAGGCATGTTTTAAATAAGGGTCCTGGCAGCAGGCCCCCGAGCTTCAGAAATATAAGCTGGCTCCTCTCATCAGTCACTGACTGGTCTCGCCGAATGCTGTCGAATCTGGATGTTCTCAGCAGTTCAATTGTTCTTCAAATTATCCTTTGTGTGAGCCAAAGAATTGAACTTTCTAAATAAAGCTTTAAAAGGCATCCTTGCAATGAAGGTGCAATGTCTTCTGGCTGGCTGAGCCTCTCTGCTGTCTTCAGCGGCATCTGGAACTCAGAAGGCAACTGAGCACTGTCCACCTTCCACATGTGCATGCCAGTGTTCAGGCCCGTGCCAGGGGCCCAGGGTCAGGGTCGCCAGGCTCTGCCTCCTCCCAGGATAACTGCTGGCTTCACCCAGGACTCTGTCGTTGCAATGTTCCTGAGCAAACGGTCAAAGGGCAGCAGCCAGAAGCTACTTTTGGAATAACTGCCCCATATGTCTCTTCTTTCCATCTAGCTTCAGAAGTACATGGAAACCTTGCTTAAAATCAGCGCAATTCTGTGACGTGCTCTCTAAAAAGCCTATCATGTAATGAGAATACATTTTGTCATGGAATTTAGGCCATAAAAATGAGTCTCGCTTCCCTGTGAGCTGGCCTGCCCCACGCTGGCTATGCCCTGGCACTCGCCTATGCCGGAGGCAGGTTGGATGCCCTCCTCCTCCAGGACACAGACTGGCGATGAGCCTGCAAGCTCCTGCTTCCTCCCCGGCGCTGACACAGCACTCAGGAACACGCAGGGTGCTGCCCGCAGGGCTCCTGCCGGTTGGCCCTGGGCTCACCAATCACTGATGCCTCGTTGTTCCTTTCCATGGTTACACATTGGTAACCCAGTCAGATCAAACGGAGCCATTTCCATGTTAAAACACAGTCCACCCATCTGTCTCTTGCCTCTTGAGGCTACAGTTCTCGCCCCTGCAGGGACAGCCAGGGCTCAGCAGATGATGTCTCTCTCTGGCCTTCCTGACTCCCCGACCCTACACTTCAAGGACATCTGTGCAGCCCCTTTCCTACACCTCCTCCCCAGTCAAAATGGTCTAGTGTATTTCAGAGTTCCTGAGTCAAATTCCGCATGAACTGTTCTCTAGCATACCCAGCTTATTTTGTCACTGAATTTTGGCAAGGACTCCCTCCTATCCAGGCTCCTGCAGCCCTCTTCTTGACCAAGCCTTGTCCTTGGCCTGCTCAGCTCACTTTCAGTCTCCACCTTTGACATCTCATCAAATTCCTCTTAGTCATTTTTCATCCACTGACCCCGTTTCCCTGCTTGTTGGCTACAAATCCCCAGATATCATTGCCATACTTGGAGCTGGGCTCTCTCTCTCTCCCTTACTGCAATAGGCTTGACCCTTAGTGCAGTAAGGAAAATGCAAGCCGAAAGCAATGAGGCAGAGCACAGAAACGGATGAAGCACCCTCAGGGATCTGGTTGTAAGTATACAGAATGGCAAGGGCAGATTTTTAACTAGAAAAGATTCCTAATTCTCTTTTTAAAACAAAATAAAATGAAGCCAGGAAAATAAAGGTTTTTAAAAATTCACCTGCTTCCTCACACACACACACACAGTGATTAACTTTCAAACCAGTAGTGTAACACTGAAGCAGCATTGTTGTCTGGGGTAGATACCCAAGGATCGATGCCTCCTGCCAAGGAATTCAAGGACAGGGACACATGTGGAGTGGGGTGAAGAGCGGAGGTTTCATAGGCAAAAGAAAGAGAAAGGAGGCTGAGTGTGGCCGCTCATGCCTGTAATCCCAGCACTTTGGAAGGCTGAGGTGGGCGGATCACGAGGTCGGGAGTTTGAGACCGGCCTGACCAACATGATGAAACCCCATCTCTACTACAAATACAAAAATTAGCCGGATGTGGTGGCACGAGCCTATCAACACAGCTACTCAGGAGGCTGAGGCAGGAGAATCGCTTGAACCCGGGAGGCAGAGGTTGCAGTGGGCCGAGATCGCTTCACTTTTTGAGATGGAGTCTTGACAGAGCAAGACTCCATCTCAAAAAAAAAAAAA